>VUQS01075800.1:54957-65682 GCA_015108495.1 Heterochromis multidens
GGACGTGCTGTTACCAAACAGTAATGACAGTCTATGAAACTGAGAAAACACTTGTTTGTTTTTAATTCACTAATACATTGGTATGCCATATATTACACTAAATTATTTGGTCTATATGTTCATAAGACATTAGGTTACCATCAAAGTTAGAGTTCCAGATCAGCCAAAACATTAAAAATGACCTGCCTATTATTGTGTAGGTCACCCTCAACAGAACAGCTTTGACCCATTGGGGTGTGGACATAAGACCTCTTGGGGTGTCCTGTGGTGTGGACCTGAGATGGATCCTTTACGTCGTGAGCATTGCAAGGTGGGTCCTCAGTGGATCAGGTTTGTTCCAGGACATCCCACAGATTCTCCACTAGATTGGGATCTGGGGTGTTCTCTGAAGTTGTTGAGTAGTTTGCAGTGTGGCAGGCCCATCACCCTGATGGGGAGGCCACTGCCTTCAGGGTCTGTCGTTGCAATTGTCTGCTTTATCTTTATGTTTAGGTGGGTGGTACATGTCAAAGTTTTATCCACATGATTGCCAGGGCCCCAAAACATTGAGATGTAACAACATAACATTATTCAACTCACCCGTCAGTGGTTTTAATGTTGTGGCTGAGCGGTGTAGCTACATTGGTTGCCAGTTTCAGAACATACCATGTCAACTGTAACATCTGAAAATAAATGTGTGTTTCCCAGATGCTGAAATAACTGATAAATAGTACAGTAACAGTGTAGCATAAATCTGAGTGTATATTGTTAGCGCTGCCTGCTTAAGAGGAAGAATGCAGCATTGTGATAAGGCAATGTGCTAAAATAAAGTCTGTTGTACGATCAAAACACCGATTTTATCTTTATCTTTGTACCAAGTTCATGAGGCTGCAGAGATCTCAGCTATACATCAATTAGTTGGTCAAACTCCATTTTAAAATTACAGACATAGACACATATGTGATGAACCTGCAGCAGACAGTGATTATCATAGCAAATGTTTGCTAGTATTCATACTTATATGCATTTATCTATTTATGGAAGCTGGCATGTTGTACTCTGTCACAAAGATAGCGCTACCTTAACGTCTTTTGCAATTTCAAATGCTTTTGAGTGATACCTGTTTCCCCCCTTAGCTGATGAGAGATCATAATTGTCTCAGTTTGAGGAGCTGTTAAAACCACACAGACGCTGGCCTACCCCCAGACCGGCCCCCCTCTGAATCACAGCTGCCTGAGCAGAACCAACCATATGTACAGTAGCATTTTCCAGGGGTATTAATACACAGAGTGAGTTGCAGCAAGACCTGCACTATTTCTATCATAACTATTTTCAGTGAGGCCAAAAGATAATGATTGTTTTTGTTACCAATCCCCCCACCACGGCTAAGAAACAAAATGGCCATTTTTAGAGTAAAATTTAACTTACAGTTAATTATGCTAAGTAAAATATTATAATTCAATCAGAAGGAGAGCTAAGATTTTTCAGTTATATTATTTATATAATAGAAAATGTAATACATTTAATAAATTAGTTGGTAATAAAAGTTGTGTGTCATTATTTACAGAGGTGACAAAAAACTTTGATGTTTTGCTTTCGTAAAAGTATGTTTACACAGAACAAATACCAAGGAAAATCTTGTATTCATAGTTTTAGCATCAACATGTACTGTAGTCATTATGTACAACAGGCCATTCCTAAACCATGTTTATTATATTATTGTATTATAATTAATGAAACAACATTGTACTTCATTTTAATGCTGTAGCTGGAAAAGAAGAGGGAAATGTATTTGTTTCAGTTTGTATTTGAAACATAAGGAGTGACTTAGGCTTCAAAATGAGTGTACAGTATTTTCCTCTGAACTGTCGTGGAGAAGTTAAATGTTCCAAAAGATTGAAATAATCAAATACCCCGAGTAATTGTATTACCACTGATTAGTAGTTTGGTTTTTTTAGCAACACCATCTTGAGTCAAAGAGTCATGTCAAATGTTGTGGTAATCAAAGAGAATAAACCCAACAATCCTTGCAGATAATGTGACCTGATCAGCCCATCTCTGATACAAGAGGTTTGACGCAGGTGAACCGTAAAAAGAATTAAAATCAAACCCCACGTCTTCATGTATTTACACTCTGCAATTCAAATTAAAGGTTTGTTTCTGATTTTATGAGCACTCTAATAGATAAATAACATAAAGTGGAATCAATCCTTTACAGCTGAGGAAAATGCAGTACTGTACTGAGTGAGTGTGAACATGCTAACCAAAGAAACAGTCAAAATATCACTGTTGTACTTGCTTAAATGTAACATAAAACTGCATTTTCAGTCAGTGGTTTCATTTCTGTCGTAATAATTGCATCAACACTGTGTCTTAACTAGATAACGACAATAAAACAAGATTAACATTTACTCCTTGTATACGTGAATATACAACCACAGTTTCAAAACATTTTCGTTTAAATCTCCACTTGTTTTTGGTTTTATAGTGTTAGTCTGTTTTCCTTGTGACCTGAGTGATGTAGTACATATAGCACACATTACATGCCCAACAGCAGTATTATATTATTAAATGAGGAACTGGGAACTGTTGTTTCAGATTCAGTTCCTTGAGGGCTGCCTTTAAATTAATCCATTTACACGTCATATGGTCCGGATGACCCAGGTCTTGATGAGAGCCGGTCACCTCGCTGGTGCATTTGTCTTTTAATTTGTGTGTTACATGGTGTTCAGTTCAGCCGGTTTAATGCAGACCAGCTCCAGATGAGGCACTGTGGTTAAAATTACTTTCTATACAGTTTTGAATAGGACAACTTCTAGCTTTATTAAAACAAAGTGGTTTCCACACAACTTAGCAACTTATTGCAAGCACTGTCACAAACTCAGTAGCCATATTGTTTTTATTCGTCATTAACAAGTACTTTAAGAAACATGGGTAACTCATTCAGTAGTCAGTAAAGCCTTTATTTTTTTCCACATTGTGCAGTGAGGTTGCAACATCAAAAAAAAAAAACAACATAAAAACCATTACCACAACGCATCACATGCAACACATTGTTTTCTCAAAGACTTCCATTCGTCATGTGTGTATGTTGTTACAGTGACTTTGACTAACTTATTACTAATACAGTCAGAGGTCACTTTGTTAGGTACATGTACATCTGTAAACTGTAATGCAGTCTAAAAATATCTTTGCCACTGTTGGAAAGGTATCTGTTTACTAAACACTGTATGCATGTGTTGAGGTTTTAGGGCTTCATTATACCACTGGCAGACATTTAGCAAAAAATAATGAGGCCCAGCACAGCTGCTCTCCAAACAGGTGCCACTAATGTCCAGTTTTAGCATGCTCTCTGTGTCTCAGTTGTCACAGATCCTCCCACAGTCCACAAAAAATAATGACAAAGCTCCACAAAATAATGCAAGCAGACTGGCGTAGTGCGAACTAAAAGTACTCACAGGGATTAAATTGAATTGGCTGGCTGCATATTTACTCTTCCATCTGCAACAATATATATGTTTTTAAAATTCTCACTCTTAATGACACTTAAGTGTTATTGAGCAAGACATAAACCTGGACCCAGCATCAAAATACAAGGTGACTACGTAAGTTAAGATAGTATTAATTAAGATATTACTTCTTACTTTGCCTTACCATGTCATTGATGCATCTGTATACTTTATTAATTCTGAATGCAAATTAACCCCCAGTTAATGAAAATATTAAAGAGGCTGGTCCAATTATGGTAATTCACTCCTTAAAGTCCCCCTTCCTTGAGTAGCTTATTTTAGAAGTCTCATATTCATGCTTAAATGCTTTTAAATCCTGTTTAAATTCTGGGTGTTTTGCTGCTACTTGCTCACCGAGCATTAAGACAAATCAATATTATTTCCTTAATTAGGGTAAATCAGAAGCTGCAGTTAGTAGATGGCTAACTTAGCACAAAGAGCTTCTGCTTTACTTCTTACAACTGAATCCACAAAAGCATTTTAGTTGCAACACTCGGCACTCTGAGGGGATTTATTCAAAAATGCTAATGAAATTAGTGAGAGTGGGACTTCAGGAGCAAATCCAAACTTTCTGTAACATCATGCTTAAATTGCACATGTACAGTGAAACCTCACAATGAAAGACTTTTTTCTTAATAGAACTTACTTTGTGAGCAGTGCCTATGTTTTCATTTGTCTGTTGATTGTCTGGGTGTTGAGTCAGCTAACAATGATAATAATATTTTATGAATAAAAATAATAACCAGTGGCAGCAAACCAACTGCAAATTTCCAGCTGTTCCAGTTCAGCAACAATCAAGCAGTAAAGTGAAGGTGGATTTAAAAATGTTACTTAGATACTTAGTTCCATAAACTGTCCCAAAAGGCCATGGCAGTTAACCAACATACACAACAGCAGGACTTCTCCTAAATGCATTAATATACCTGTGCTTTTCCTGCTGCTTCAGATGAAAATGTGGACCCTGTAACAGGGTATGTTGCATGAGATTGCTTGTACCCAAATAGACCACTCTTATTCTAACATAAACAGGTCCAGTGAGATATAAAATAAAGCTCTCAATGTTGATAAATTTAAGAGTAAGTGACACACTGTGAAATTACATACTTGTGACCTGCAGCAGCTCAGACCAAGGACTGCATTCTGGTTTGGACGCAATACAGGGTGTAACTGAGCACTTCACAGTTTTCAGTCTGAATGCAGTCACAAGATACATATCTGTGAGTCCACACATGTAGGCAAACAGTTAAACTGGCACCTCTTAATACACGGTCACATAGCGTAGCCACTCAAGTCTTGTCAAGGTCGGCTGTGTGGAGGTGTTAGTGTTCTCATCACTGCTTGTATGTGCTTATTTTAAGGTATTACTAATATTTTGAGGGAAGTAGTCTGATGCTTATCAAATGGTACTGTTACAGCTTACTTAACACCTTGCAAAACACAGGGATTATACAGTGTTTTACTGAAGTCTACCTCATCAAATTTTAACAAAGCAGACTAAAGTCTTTTCTTAACAGACATGCATAAATTCATTGTGCTATTGTAGGCCTGCAGATTGTTTTTTTGCTGACATTTAGAGTTTTTCTCAGACGTGTGGCGTCTCCCTTGATTCAGTCTCAGAAAATTCACAGCGCATGGTCACGAGATTTTGCCCACACAGCCTTGCTGAGGGGAATGACATGCATGACCACTGACTGTGGAAAACAGGATACAGGGTACGTCGCAACAGGAAGTGTTGCGCTCCCCCTGCACAGAACATCAGTTTGACCAGAATGACTGCAGGTTGATGTCCACACTCTGTAACTCCTGTGGCACTATTCAAATTTCGTAATCGTCTTCGCTCACCATTTCTCTGAGCCAGTTGAGTAATTCAGTTTAAAAAAAAGTTCTTAACCCCCACCTTTCAAAAAAGTCCCCAAGCAGACTATACTTTCTTCATAGCAAATGCTTGCAGATATAAACTATCTTTGGTTAACTATGTACAGCAAAAAATACAAAACTATCAAAGACAGCACAAATATTTACTTATATAAATGTGTCTTGTGGGCTTCTATTAAAGATTAACACTGTAATACCCACCCTAAAATACCGCCCAAATTAAACAAACTCAGATACATACAGTTCTTGTTAAGTTGTGCATCCCAAGTAAATACAGCAGCATTACATACAAAAAGGCAAACAGTAAAGTTATAAAACAGATGACGCTCTGTGTTTACATTTGCTATAAACAAAACTAATTTAAATCTTCTGAAAATTAGACAGATCCAAATAAATGACAACTAAAGTTCTTGAAATAATAAAATATAAGTAAACACTGCTGGTTAAATGCTTGAATATACTGAGTCCTCAATTCCACTTTGAAAACCTGCACAAAACACAAAGTATTACTAACAGCAAACTTGTATCAGCCAGGAAACGCCCACATTCTCACTCAGAGAGAGAAAAAAAATACTACTTGGGTCTTACCATCGTATGATGTACAGCATCCAGCTGTAAAGTTTTCTACAAGGGAGTTGCTGAACTACTGGAAGCAAATTACCAAAGGTGCTTGAAAAATGCAGGCTTTCTATATATCTCTGAATTAGCAGGGGAACTAAAAACTTCCTTAAATCTACCAATTTAGGTTGGTACCATAAGGCTTCTTCTTCTTCTCCTTCTTCTTCTTCCCTATTAAAACAAGAAGGTGACAAACTTCCTACAAGACAAGTTGTTACAGCTGCAAATCCAGCATGAATTCCTAATGCTGATGAGTTCAGCTCAATTGGCCACATCGTCACTCTAGTGCCAAAGCACTTATTATCATTTATTATTAGTTTGCTGCACATTTATGCACATTTAAACAATGAAAGATAAGTGACACAACACAAGTGACCTTTGACAGGATTTTTAAGCTCTTTTGCTTTAAGCTTGTCTATTTTACCCACTACACTTCAGTGATAGAGGTTGCATTGTGTGTAAGCACATTAACAGTTTAAACAGAAGTCTTGTGAGAATTTGAATTGAATGGTAATCAGCACATGTTAACCTCTAACAGCTAAAACAATAGATGCTTCCCCTTTGTCAATCAAAATAATTAAATCAGAGGCAAAGCAGAGTGGCAGCAGAAAAAAAGTCAGCATGAAGCTAGATAGATGCTATTTGGTTTGTATTTGTTCTCACCAAATGATTAGAAGTAGCTAATTTTAAAAGCAAAGCATCTGCTGCCAGGCTGTTGCCAGGTTATACCAAGAACAAAACACATTATTTCAGACATCTCATCACCCAATATGAATTGCAAAGAAGAAAACACCATGTAAACAGGACAAATCAACTTTTTCAACAATGAAGTGTGTATGCTGCATAGGTGTTATATTTAGTAAAACTCAATTAATGGTGTGATAATGTGTAAAGATCTACTGTATATGTACATGCACATGCATTGTGGCCTGCTATCTGCAAAAACAGCAAACTATATTTATTTACAAAAATAGAAATATACGCATTCCATATATGAGACTTTTTTTTATACTGACACTCTTGCAGGGCTAATTACAGCCACAATTTATGATACTCTCACTTTGACGTGCAATGCAATTTTGCACAACGTGATCTGAGCCCACATCCAACAAAACAACTTTGCTGAGTGGCAAGTAATCCAGCATTTATGTGCAAGGTTGTATTAGCCTACAAAAACTGGCTCCCGGTTTATAATGTTTGTTGGCGAGTGGGTTTTGAACAAAATGCATTCTGTTTCACTTGCAATTTTCTCAAGAATTGTGGAAAAACACACCAAATATTTCAGTTCTGTGGGTGGACACTCCACAAAGAAGGCCTACATTTCCTGGCTGACAGTCCCCAGAGGTTTCAGTGGCCATCATGTGTTTCACAATGACATGGAACGGTCGCTTGACAAGCATGCAAGGGGACATCCAGCCCTCTCACTTCTTATTCCTGATTCCTCATTTTCTCTGGACTCCACAAGCTTCAACTATTAGACTTGGCTGTGGGTATTATTAGACAAGGGTGAATCACAAGGCAAGCGGACATGCGCAAATGCACCCAGTTGCACGCACACGGACACACAAAACAATTCACAGTGGAAAGTTACTTTTTTCTGTTTTACCTTTTTCGATACACCACAGCAAGCCTAATCTGCCATCTTGGTCTGTTGAACAACTTTTAAATTAAACTTTTTTGAAACTCTTCATACGGGCACAGAAACACACACATTTAACCATATTTAACCATATAAGGCTTTGGTCCTTATCCCACCAAAAACCAAGTTCCTCTTTCTTAATGCATTGCTCAAGTCAGACAAGGATGACTCAGTGCGGACATTAATCATGTTTTTTTGTTATCTTCACATCTCACTCTGCTAAGTCCGCCTGTCAGAGCCACAGTTATTTTTAAAAATCTGAGAACTTAAACTCTGGTTAGACTTCAAATGTTAAAAACAACCTCAGAACAAGAACACGCCGTCAATTTGACTTCAACAATATGCCACTTACAGGAGCTAAGACTGTTTGCGCACCCCTTTTATTTTATGGGGAACTATAATGGCACGTATGCCAGAAAATGAAGATTGGTGCTCATTCTTCAGCTTGTGCAAAGTCTTACTTTTTTAAAAGTCTTACCTTTTAACTCTTGAAAATGAGGCAAACACTGGTGGATAAGCTGGCCTACTTAAACTCTCAAAAGTTTTAACCTGTGCAAAACAAGTTTTAAAAAGAAATAGAAAAAAAACCATGAAGCATGTGTTTATGTTCAATACATGTTTTATGGATTGTATGTCTCATAAGAATGATTTGTCATAAATAGTATGCAATACTCATGAGAGTGGCTCCTTCCACATTTTCCATTACAAAAGAATTATAAGAATTAAGTATGAATCGAGTAAACATTAAGTTGCATTGTAAAAATGCCAAAGGTGCCACTTTCTTGATTAAACTGAAGTTTGAGTTGTGCAAACTGAAGTATGAAACATGAAAGCATTAAACGTAAACATTTACAGTTGGAGGGAATGAGAACTTCTTGTAGCGTTTTAAAATTTCTTTTCCATACACGCTTAGCCAGAAGTTAAAATCTTGTAGATATATAATGGCCTGCCAGGGCAAATGTCACACCATAATTTAAAAAGTAAACTCCTGTCACATGCACCACCTGGTGGTCAGGCAGTTTATCAAGAGAACTTCTTGTACAATTGGACATTAGGTGCTTTACTAAAGGTATGGTAGGGATATGGAAGTGGATCACCTGAGGGGTCCAAATATGTCATTTGGGCACTAAATCACTTGCTGAGGACTTTGAGAGTGTACATTTGAAATCAATTAAACACTAATGACAAAGAAGAAACTAAAACTTCAAGAGAAGTAACACTGTTGCACAGGTTACACTGTTTCTAAAGCAGAATTTTGCTGTTTTAGCTTCTGATTAAGGTGCATCCAGTTTTAACTATATAATTAGTTACAGAGATTAGCTCAGCGGCTCCCAAATTCAGGTCTGTACTCTTTTTTTAGTACACTCACTTTTCTCTGATTTTTGCTTTTTGTGAAATATTGCATAGACTAATTTTACCTCTTTAGTCCTCAAGCGGTTAACTAAATCAAACATGATTTAAATGTCACAGGGGAACTCTGTCTTTGAGTAGCTGCTGACTATTTAAAAAAAACATCTGAAACATGACCAGGTAGTTTTTAAAGGGTCATAATCCCAAAAGGTTACAAAGCATTCAATTCAATTCAATTCAATTTTATTTATATAGCGCCAAATCACAACAAAAGTCGCCTCAAGGCGCTTTATATCGTAAGGTAAAAACCCTACAATAATACAGAGAAAAACCCCAACAATCAAACAACCCCCTATGAGCAAGCACTTGGCAACAGTGGGAAGGAAAAACTCCCTTTTAACAGGAAGAAACCTCTGGCGGAACCAGGCTCAAGGAGGGGCAGCCATCCGCCACGACCGGTTGGGGGTGAGGGGAGAAAGACATGCTGTGAAAGAGAGCCAGAGATTAATAATAGCTCATTAAATGCAGAGAGGTGATTTAATTGTTAATAATATCCAGAAAAGTAACAAGTAACTTAAACTTTTTTGTTCCACCACAAATAAAATGTTTAATTCCTCCTTAATTATAGTGGACAAAGGTAAAAATGTAGGTTTACCCACAGTAGCTGATTACTCATGAGCACCTATCTGCGTCCATGAACAAACAAAACAGGGACCCACACATAGTCTTGCTTGTCGCCTTAGCTTTGATTTTATAATAAAATGCACAATGGACATATAAGTTAACAGAATATAGGGTTTAATGTTTTTGTTAACTGAATTGATCTACCGAGGTGTTTAATATGCATTAAACACTGAATTCAGACAGAAAATAGTGGCAACTTTTAGTGTAAATATAAACACAAAAAGTTCCCACAACAGAGCTTCAGTTATTTGGATTTCTGTAAGAAAATACAACGAAAGCAACAAAGGAGTGATTTTTCTTGGAGGTTTCAGTGTCTCCCTTCTTTATATTACCTAACACTGTCTACAATAACACATGCATTGTGTAAGTATGCTGACAGTCATACTGTATCTAACAGCAGCAGCATACTATAATGGGACCCATGAGGACGATGACGACAGTATGCATCTCTGTTTTTCTGGGCACTCAGGATTTTTAGTTTTATTAGATTGTAGGTTGTTTTGCAGTGACGTTAGGCCACAATCCCTCTGATACACAAATTATTCCACATGAAGACAGTAAGATAGTTGAAGAAGGTTAATCTATAAGTCTAATTAGAATATGCCTGTAATGCACACTGACAAAAAAAAGGGGGTCTGGCGTGTCTCCCAGCCCCCTTTTAGCTGATGGTGTCCTGCTCCCTTTGTTGTCTTTAGAATGCTCTGTTCCTGTGAGGTGCTCCAAATTCTGGAAAATATAGCAGAGCTATTACTTTTACAACATTTTATACTTGGGATGGACTATACTGATGGCATCCAAACTACAAACATGAAGCATGCTTTCTTCTTTATTATTAGATAACATGAATGATCTGTTCTGATATAGGCTAATGAAAATGATAGTGTTAACATTAATTGCACAGTAAAATAAGATATTTGCTTTGTAGGACTAACAAATCCTTATTCAGTTTACTCTCAAAAAGAAGAAAAAACATGGAAAGCATATTTTCATATTTGAGGCAAAAAAAAAAAAAAAAAAAAAAAAAAAAAAAAATTTTTTTTTTGTTTTTTTTTTTTTTTTTTTAAAGAGGAG
>VUQS01075800.1:65702-77339 GCA_015108495.1 Heterochromis multidens
TTAAATTTTGAAAAAAAAAAAAAAAAAAAAAAAAAAAAGAAGTCTTTTCTGTTCGACTAATCGGTTCAGTCACTTCAGCTTTACCTAGAAAACTGTTTCAAATACTCTATCAATTAAAATCCTTTTAGGTTAGGATTATGGGGATTCTTCTGAGTAAGTTGATTTTGTGTGATAGCGGTATCTCGCCTACATCCAGCTATGACCAAGAAAAGTGCTGATATTTGGCCTTGACGTCGTGAGCTTAAGGGTCCTGAGTGAAAGGAGAGGGATAAAGTTACTTCCTGAAGTCTTTTGGTGGGGCGGGATCCACGCTGTGACTCTCCTCTCTTGTTTATGTTTTCCCCTCCATGATCCTGATACGTGGCTGTCTGGAGCAGCGTACGGTCTGGAAACCAGGAACGCCGCGGTGACCCACAGTCTCTGGCGCGCTGCAGCTAGCGAATCCCTGCCTGCAGGAGCAGCAGCAGCAGCAGGAGTCTGGAGGAAGTCAGCCTGCATTTTATCAAGCCGGCCTGGATGGCAGGGACGCACTGGTGCAAAGATTGCCGAAATCACAAGGTATTAGAGATAAAAAGCCACACGCAGGCTGCCATTTGTTTTGGTTTCCTGTCCGGTGACGACAGCAGTAAGTTTGTGAAAGTGGCGCTAGCTGTAGCAGGGTAGCCGTTAGCTTTAATATGAAGTGACTGCGTGTCAAAGAGGCTAATCTCTGTAGCTGTGCCCCGTCTGCACGTTCACAGGCGATCATTAGCCCTGCTAACCAGACCCAAGAGTAAGCTGGCTGACACAACTTTGAGTGTAACACTAATATGCCGCAATATTTGCGACTTTTTCACCACGGTGTTTTCATTTTCTCTACATTTTACATCATAGCGCAACTGCGTGGCTTAAATGCTACTTAAACTAACATCCCTGCTAAATCCCAGGCAGGAAAATGACTAACTGGATGTTGAACAGTGACTTCAAACTGTTGCACCCTTTTTCTGCAGAATGTGAATAATCGATAATAAAAGTTAAAGGCACTTCAACTTTTCTCAGTCACTATTAAAGAGGCATGGACAAAAATGTCCATAGGCTCCTGCCAGGAGGAAGGCTGCCTGCTATTTCTGGAACTTTCTTCCTCTGACACAGTCAAACTTTTGTCACATATGTATCAAAGTCCTTTTAATGTGTCTAATGTGCACCGAGAGTTTAAAAAGTATCTATTTATCGATGCAGTTTGAGTAAGAGTCACTTCCACTGAGGTTTTAATGTAACCAGTATGTGTAATATTGTTGTTGTTTGGAGACATACACAACTTCTGTTTACAAAAAAAAAAACATATTTAAGTTACAGTTTATAATAAATATAGGCATAAAGTGCCTATAGTGGCTTATATTTGAGGGTATTCTTGTATATACAAATTTTAGGAAGGGTTTATTAATTACAGCTCTATAATTTATAGCCTCCTTTTCTGTGGGCAAAAGCTGTGGACAGAAAAAGGATCTTAAGTTGATTTTAAGTATCAAACTGCATTTGTGAAACACTTTGAAGTGCACTATAACTGCACTACTGCTCAGGAAATGAGTGATTTATTTAGACGCTGCTGCTGTAAATACACATCAAGCGGTAAAAGCAGCGTGTATTATTGATAAGTATTTTTTTTAATATCTTTAGATCTTAATTTGTTAAGTTTTATTTGAGACAATAAAAATAGGGGACTGTGATCAAAAATGACAGTAATATCTTTATAGTTAATGTGATCGTTTTCTTGAAATCCTTGAATTTACTGATTACTGATTTAATTGAATACTGATTTACAGTGCTGTGCAAAAGTCTTAGGTCACCCTTCATTTCTTAATATTTTACCAGGTATATGGGAAATGAGTGCAGTGATTTATTGAAATATGCAAACATAAATGGAAATATAGGTATAGTTCTCCAGGCTTCTTGAAGGACATCCAAAGCTCCTACTTGGATGTTGGCTGCCTTTTGTTCTGTTCTCTGTCAAGATGATCCCACACTGCTTCAGTAATGCAGAAGTCTGGTCTCTGGGGAGGCCACTGTGTGTTTTTTTTTTTGTTGTTTTTTTCTATCCACGTATGCTTTTACTGCATTGGCAGTGTGTTTGGGATCATTGTCATGCTGAAAAATGAAGCTGTTGCCAATCAGATGCTTTCCGGATGGTATTGCATGATGGATTGAAATCTGATGGTACGTTTCTCAAATTTTTAAGGTCACACTGCACACCATGGTGAGATATGCCAAGTTTTCAGATAATAGCTCTTTGGGAATCACCTTGTTGGTGCGGAAACACTATTTTATGCCTGTCAAACTGTGTTATCATTGGTATTTTTAGATTCAGCTAAAGAAACGGGAACAATATGTGTTTTTATAACAGGCTGCTAGTGACAAAGTGTCTACAGATACAATTTAAAATTGGTTCTGGTTAAAAATTGTCTGTTATGTTTAAACACAACACTGGTTCATCTCTTGACTTGGGTGCCTTTTTTTATGCTTTTTATGCTTCATAGGTCAGTGTTAATTGACTCAACAAACAAAAAAAATCCTTTGAAAGTTTTAAGGTTCAAGGCCTGGACTAAAAATAAGTGAAAAAGCAGCCAGTGAGAACCTCTGAAAGAGCTTCAGAGAGCCTGGAAAACTATTGCTCAAGACCACTTTAAAAAATATAATAAACTCTGGTTCCTTGGAAGCAAAATAAAAAGAAATGAGGGATGACTCAAGACTTTTTCACAGTACTGTATCACTTCCAATAACTATCAAGAAATTGTTCCATGGAAATGATGGAGGTTCTTTAGAAGGATGTTTCTATCACCGTTTGTGTGTCAGTTTCCATTTGTTTATTTTCTTTTATATGAATTTTGTTGTTTTTGTTTTTCTTTTATTATACAAAATATAAAAATGCAACAGAAACACCAATTCCAGAAATTCTGCTGCAAAAATTTCCTGTTTTGTCTTGCCATATGTGAAAGAAAAACACAATTTTAAGAAACACACAATTTTAAGACATCACTTTAAGCCTTTTAAAGGTTTCCAGTTTAATTAAATGCTTATTTCAAATTGTTTGTTTATAAGGTGCAGAGAAGACCTGTTTGTCTCAAAGTTTCCTCCCGTTACAGCATTACTGGTTGCAAGTATTTTTCGGACCGTGGAACGGATGAAAGGTGGATGTTACTGGAGGCCCAGCTGGGCTGTAGCTGCTCTGTTTATCCCAGTTGCCCTGCTGATGCTGACCTCCAGGGGGGCATCAAGCAGCCAGAAGATGACACAAACAGCTATGGCTCATGCAACGGCCACAGCTGCAGGACCAGGCCCCAGCCTGACAGATGACCTCCCAGGCCTCCAGGCAGTAGCAGACTTCTTAGCCAGTGAGCGTGCTCATGTTTGGCTCCTGTCTCTGGTGGGCTCTGTTGCTGTAGGCCTCAGTGGGATTTTCCCCCTGCTTGTCATTCCCATTGAAGCTGGAGCAGCCCTCAAAACAGAAGGTAAGAGAAACGATGTGTAACATCAGTATTCCTGTAAATTATTTGTATTCCAATGTGCATTTTACGAGTGTAATGATAACACAGCATAGACATTTATGTAATATGCAACCTTGTGTAAGAGAAGATGATCACTCATATCTGTGAAGGTGAAACCGGACTTTAAATTGTAATAGATTTTTTAAAAGCAGAAATCAGACATGTACGCTGTCTGTGTCTGACTGTTTTTGTTTTCAGTATTAAAATTATGTTTATTATTTAGTAAAGGTGCCATGTTAGGCTCATTTAAAGGGCCATCATTTTACTTTGGTGGCCTGCTGGAATTGGTTTACATCATACTATGCCTTTCTGCAGCACCTCTTTTCACCCTCAGTGCCTGTCACTTTAAGCCTTATGAGTAGTCCAGTCTGCTGTGAGGGTCAGTTGGCATGACAAAAGCAAAGCCATATTGGTTACATATGTAACCAGTGTAACCATGAAAGTGACAGCAAGTTTACATCTGTCTTAACGGGCTGCATTTGTGTCACTATTTCAAGTTCATGCTGACAGTAAAAACATGTAAACAAGAACAGAGTTATTGGAAATTTGTATTAAAAAATAGTTAATGTGCGCACAGAAAGAAGAAACCAGACAGTAACCTTAGTCATGCTGAACGTTGCTAACATGAAACATAAAATGATTTTTCTTGAACAAACATTACCATTAAAGTAAAAGTTATCTGTTGGGTCTTCAGTTCCTCAGATGTCGGGAATGCATGAACAATTTTGTGTTTGGTCTTGCAGCCAATAAGAGAACATTCAGTTTGCTTGTAGCTGAGAAATTTTAAAGTTAAAATTGGCAGAAACAGCTCTAGACTGTGGATTGCAAGGCAGCTCCTTGTATCTAGATCTGTTTAAGATCATCCTTTGTTTGAGAGTATGCCAAACTAGTTGCTATGGAGGGCTTGATGCCATTGTGTTACTTAGATGTAAATAAAGCCCCCAGTCACACAGGCCTAGAGACTGGTTAGTGACCATCTGGCAACCATCGGTCACAAAGTAAGGTTATGGGAATACACATTTTATCGCCAACCAGTTGTGGAGTTCCCTAGAGGCCCTAGGTTGACATGGGGTCGCAAACTGGTCTCTAGGTCTGTGTGATCCTGGAATGCCAACGAGGCATTTGAGCAGCAGTGTTTTTTTTTTTTTTTTTTCCCCCTCAAGGGGAGAATACCTCCATTTGTTATCAGGTTTGTCTTTTGCAAACCTTTTTTTACATGCACAAAAAAAGTCATTTAACAGACAAGATGGGGAAATTTCCTGATAGTATAATACTTGCACTTTAATGCAAACATGTCAACATGAATTGAGATGGCACAGTCTAAATGTCAAACAGCCATAAGCTGTCAGTGTTTAAAGGAGAAGAGTTCAGACTTCAAATGACTGTAGTGAAACAAGGAAATGTCTCTCCTCGTTAATACAACAGAGTGCTTTACAGGAAGACCTGATCTGGCGTCACTGATTTCCAAAACATCTTACAACTATACAGCTAAAAACTCCAGATTTCCAGCTGTTCAATAGTAAATCCCATCCTTCAGTGTGATCAACAAGTAGTTCTGCTGGATCTTTGTCAGCCTCTCCTAAACCCAGCTGCGCATTCCTCCCAGTTTAACATTTTAGATTGTGTGCAGCCTTAAGAGGGTACACGAACTTTTTGGAAAACTGCTGCTTCCTGGAAAACAGAACGCCTTCAGTACTGAACTCATGATAGTTATTGCACCCCCCCCCCTCACTTGAGGCATAAAAATACCGTGCTGAACAGAAAGAATCTCAGACTGTCAGTCAAAAGGTCACCCAGTTCCACACCAAATAAAATTGAAAGAAGAAATATCCTATGGGGGGAAAAATGGAAGCTGGGCTGACAGGTCTGTGAGGCTGTACTGAGGCTTTAAGCTAAATGCTGATGTTTAGCTGCTTAGTCTAGCTTGTTAGCATATTGACATTTTCTAATCAGAACTAAATTATTGTAATAGCTTTGGAGTTAAACTTTTAATCCGATGATGAGCTGAAGTTAGAGTACAGTCACATTCAATATTTTCCTTCTTTAGGGCGTGGCAGTGAAAAACTACATTACCCTACCTGTAATAGATGTTTCAAGATATTACTCGTTTATGCCCTGACAGGAAAAGACTTGCAGCACTTGTGGCAGTGAGCGTCGGTGAAGTGTAGACACATTTTTTGATGTTTCGTTCTCTTTTGTGATTGTCATTAAAAGAAGTGTCTCGGAACATGTGCTGCATAGTGCCACAGCATGTGTGACAGACAGTGGGCCTCGCACACAGCCTCCGAGAGAAGTTTCTAGATTGTTACTGAGAGCAGAATTGATTACATCAGAGCTTATAAATGATTTAATAATTCACCCCATTGCCTGTTTAGTACCAGGCTTTAGTACCCATCCCTGGCAGACAGTAATGTACTCTTACAAATGCCTGTCTCTAATTTTAACCAGTTCACATATGCTTGGAGAGAAAGAGAGGTTATTACTGTTGAGCCTCAGTAACTATGTGTTACTGTAGGTCAGTCTTAGGCCTTTGCAGGTGCCCCACCCAAAGGAATGTGGCAGGCCAAATGTATTTTAGGATGTGGGCTTTCAAGTGCAGTCCTGAATGGAGGTGGTTAGTCATTACCAAGGAAACTCCTCAAGAATATAAACGTGGCGCATGAGTAATCATGGTTAATATTAGTACGTTTTTTTTTTTTTAATGTTTTCATCATGCCTCGTGAAAAAAGTGATTAGTTGATGAGTAGAAAATGGTAAAGCTATAAATGTATTATCAGTTTGTGGCTGTAATTGTAAACCAAAAACATACAAACTACATACAATTGCGTGAGACTTTTTTTTTTTTTCAATTAACTACAAAATAATTGTTACCTTGATATTTTTGTGTGTGTGTTTTGTCAGCTGGATGCCATAAGCTAAAACAGCTCTTGAGCTTTGCTATTGGTGGTCTGCTGGGTGACGTGTTCCTTCACCTCCTTCCTGAGGCTTGGGAGCTCTCTGGCTCTTCAGGTTGGTCTCCTCACCAGTACCACCACCACCCTTGTATTCAGTTTGACTTATTCTTCCAAAATAGCTAATAATCTTTACTATCATAATAATATTTATAGAGCAGCTTGCCTTCTAACCGTCTGCTGCTACTGAAGTATAGTATAAAGTTTATTTGCTCTCTCAGCCTTATTTACAATCTGTTTGCTCCTCTTCTAGCTGGTAAACAAAACCACTACATGACACAAGGCTTGTGGGTAATCATCGGTCTGCTGGCTTTCCTACTCCTGGAGAAAATGTTTCCAGACCAAGACAGCCTCGAGAATCCCACTTCAGTTTCTGACCTGAATTTTAACTCGGCTGTAAGTATTTCTGCTGAAATGCTGTGTTTTCAGAAGAATATGCTCAGTGCTGCACACGCATGTCAATACAAGCCTTCGCATATTTTTCTTTTCATTGGTATGCTTGGTGCAGAACACTTTTGTGTTCAATCAGCATATTTCTGCCACTGGTTTTTTGATCACTGTAGCATCACATGACGCTTTCACCAACAGCTTGACATTTTGGGAAATATGTGCATTGGCGTTCTTGTGCAGAGAGAGAGCGAGAGAGAAATATCCATCCATCCATTTTCTAAACTGCTTGACCAATTCAGGGACTGGCGGGGGAGGGAACACATCCTGAACAGAGACTGCCATTCATGCTCACATTCACATCTACAGCCAATTTAGAATAATCAGTTAACTTAAAAAGCATGTCTTTTGACTGCGGGAGGAAGTTGGAGGATCCGGAGAGAACCCACAGGCACAGAAGGAGCATGCAAACTCCCCACAGAAAAGCCCCAGACAGCTGGTAGATTCAAACCCAGAACCTTTTTGCTGTGAGGTAACAGTGTTAATCACTGCATCGCTGTGCTGCCATAGATAGATAGATAGATAGATAGATAGATAGATAGATAGATAGATAGATAGATAGATAGATAGATAGATAGATTGTTATGATTTGTATATTGGATGGGGTGATTGTTAACAGACCAGCAAATTACTGCAGACACTGCTCATCTCTGCATCACCATCAGCACATCGGGGAGGACAGCTACATGTTGTACAGCTGAGTAATAGGGTTATGATAATGGTCAAAGTGATTGGGAATAGCTCGCCAGTCAAGTCGATTTTTATCTAATTTCCAAATCAATGCATTAAATTAATATTGTGATTATTCTGAGTTCCATGATAAATTAAATCTGGCAGACCATCGTTACATGTGGCACCTTCACGTACAACCAACACCTCCAGTGCAGATGTGTCTGTGTGCTTTGAAGGTAATGCGTGTGTGGCACAGCTACACGGATCCTTTATAACCATTATCAAATAAGTGGAAACGAGGATATTTCTGACTGTTGGACTGATTTACAAATCAGACCGTAATGTGACTGCATTTGCAGGCATGCTTATTTGTCTGTGCTCCTTAACTCTTTATTTACACCGGGTGTTTGTTGGTGAAAAACTCAGTTGTGTGTGGGGAGGGAATGGTGAGGAGTGCAGGAGAGAGAGGTGAGATATTTTACACAGAAAAACAAAAAACAAACTGGACGAGTTAGTAGAACTGTAAGTTTAAGTTAAAAAATTAAAGAGCCGGCAAATGTCATGGCTTAATAACGTTATGGCTGTGCAGCTGCTATCCAGCCACTTATGTTCACTAATTATAGTTGGCTAAATCACTCAGGTTATATCAGTGTGCAAACATTTCTTCATGCTGGAAGCAAGAAATAAACTCCCGGTGTGTGTGTTTCTCTTTCATCAGTGCACTTTTTTTATTTGCACATTTGGGCCACACATTGTTACAGAGGTTAGATAGCGCTGCCCAGCTTGCAATGCTATACTATAAATACATATTACATAATTTCCTCTGGGATTAATAAAGTATTCTGATTCTGATTCCATGCTTTGAAAAAGTATTTGCCCCCTTCCGGTTTTCTTTTCTTTTTTTTTTCTTTTTTTTTTCTTTTTTTTACATATTTGTCACACTTACATGTTTCAGATCAAACAAATTTTAATATTAGACAAAGAACCTGAATAAATACTAAATGCAGTTTTTAAATGATGATTTCATTTATTACGGGAAAAAAGCTATCCAAACCTACCTGGCCCTCAGTGAAAAAGTAATTGCCCCCTAAACCTAATAACTGGTTGTGCCACCCTTGGCAGCTGCAATCAAGCAGTATCAGAATTTTGCCCCACTCTTCTTTGCAGAATTGTTTTAATTCAGCCACATTAGAGTGTTTTTGAGCATGAACAGTTTGTTTGTTATGCCAAAGCATCTCTTTCAGATCATTGTCCTGCTACATAACCCGAGTGGGCTTGAGCTTCAGAGTACAAACTGATGGCCAGACATTCTCCTTCAGGATTTTGTGGTAAAGAGCGGAATTCATGGTTCCATCAATGACGGCAAGTTGTCCAGGTTATTCCACATAATATTTTCCCAGAAGTCTTGGGGATCATCAAGATGTTTTTGGTAAATGTGAGACGAGCCTTTGTGTTACTTTTGGTCAGCAGTGGTTTTCTCCTTGGAACTCTCCCATGGATGCCATTTTTGCCCAGTCTCTTTCTTATTGTTGAATCATGAACTCTGACCTTAACTGAGACAAGTGAGGCCTGCAGTTCTTCAGATGCTGTTCTGGGTTCTTTTGTGACCTCCTGGATGAGTCTTTGATGCACTCTTGGAGTAATTTTGGTAGGCAGGCCACTCCTGGGAAGGTTCACCACTGTTCCAAGTTTTCTCCATTTGTGGATAATGGCTCTGAACCGTGGTTTGCAGGAGTCCCAAAGCCTTAGAAATGGCTTTTCTTTAGATTTAGTTTCTTTAGATCGTGGCATGATGTGTTTCTTTTTGAGATCTTTTAGCCTACTTCACTTTGTCAGACAGGTTGTATTTAAGTGATTTCTTGATTTAACAGGCCTGGCAGTAATCAGGCCTGAGTGTGGCTAATGAAATTTACCTCGGCTTTCCAAAATATGTGATTAATCACAGTTAATTCATGATTGAACAATATCTTAGCTTTCTTCCCCTTTTAATAAATGAAATAGTCATTTAAAACTGCATTTTGTATTTACTCGGGTTATCTTTGTCTCCTATTATTATTTGTGTGATGATGTGAAACATGTAAGTGTGACCAAAATGCAAAAAAAAGAAGAAATCAGGAAGGGGGCAAATACTTTTTTACAGCGCTGTAGATCATTGGTGATGCCACAGGGGCGTAATAGGAGGAACCAAATAACCCAACCCTACTGAGTAACCTCATCAGTGAAGTCAGGTCTGATCTGCTAGACAAACTATGTAATAACATAATCTTTAAGTTTCACTAAACGTCTTTTTCTACATTATGCTCTATTGATAAAAAGATATCAATGTATTTAGGGCGAACATTTTGGCTATCTGATATTTTAGTAAGGGTAAGGTCTTTCTTATTCTATCTTTCTAATTCTATTGAGGGAGAAGATTGGAATCCATGGCTCAGCTCCTCCACTGGTGTCTATTTATAGTGCTGGGGTGTAGCAGCTGCTTTAGCCATTTCAGTGTCCAAAGGATAACACTCAACTCATAGACACAGGCAGCAATAGACAGGGAATGAGAGAGGGAGAGAAGTGTTTTCTCTGAAAATATTGTGTGGCAAATCTTTCTATAGGAAGCAAGAACTATAAGAAGCTGAACCTTTTTGAACTTGTTTTTACTCTAATTGGGTCAGTGTTTAAGAAGAATAATGTGTGGAGAGCCGCAGAATTAAATGGAAAATGTCAAGATAGGATTTTTATCACTTTCCTGCGTCTTGGGTCATTCTGAATTTCTCATTAGGCAAAACTCAGAGTATTTTGCACTGGCAGTTTAGCTCCAATCTGTTGGAGGAGATTGATAGCCCCACAAAATTCATCACACTTTATTACTTCCTCATGCTTCAATCATACACATGGAGCAAACATTTCCTTTCGGTGACCAGCAGACAGCAGCCTATTTCCCTCTCGCTTAATTTGATCAGTTTAAATGGCAACGTGGTTTCTGAATAATGGGACAAGGAAGTTGGCTGTTCTCGGAAAACAGACCCTATAGCCTGAGATGAATGGTTCTCTCTCCCTCTCTCTCTCTTTTTAATATCAAATATTTAAACATGATGGAACAGTAGTAGAATTTAAAGGGGATTTTGTTCTATCTGGGAAAACAGATAAAAAGTACAAACAACTGCACATTACTGCAAATGTGGGAAGGTCAAAAAATGAGAATGTTTTACCAGCTGTTCTGCTGCTGGTGGGTGAATCGTTTGACACACAGCGGGAGCAGCGGTAACATGACTGTTTATTGCACCGTGGGACTCAGGCATTACCATTTCCTTGCTGTTTTTACCATAACTGTATTATAAATTAGTAAAAAAAAAAAAAAGTACTTCTTGGGATGACATGTTCAGTTTTGCCTTGTTTTTCCTTCCTTCTTTTTTCCTCCATAGACACAGCCTAATTCAGTTTTCAGTGGAAAAGCAGTGGTATCACTCAGTAACGGGCACCATGCTGAGTCATGGAAATCCTCCAAGCAACAGAGTCTGCAGGAAAGATCAGAGAAAATCAAGGTAAGGCTGACAACCAAAACATATCCTAGTTAACAAAAAGACAGAAAATGATGAAAGACAGGGGCATCACTGGGGGTAAGAATTTAACATGGTTTGCTTATGTAAGAAATGCATTTTTTAGTTCTTACTTCCTCCAAGCTGAGTAATAAATAGCAACTTAGTTGGTTCAGTGAAACCAGAAAGACAAACTTGCACAATATAATCTGCTGTTTAAACACTTCTTTATATTTTTATGATGTTTTTTATTATTATTATTATTCCTTCACACTGGTATATTTCTGGCCGTGTTTGGCAAAATGTTTTGTGAATCCTTTCCACTGACTTTTTGTCCTTTTTTTTTTTTTTTTTTTTTTTTTTTATTTAATTTTTATTTTTTTTTTTTTTTTTTTTTTTTTTTTTATTTTTTTTTATGTGTTTTTTTTTTTTTTTAGAGGTGTTTTTTTTTTTTTTTTTTTTTTTTTTTTTTTTTTTTTTTTTTATATTTAAGTTTTTTTTTTTTGTTTTTTTTTTCTTTTT
>VUQS01075801.1:4750-68931 GCA_015108495.1 Heterochromis multidens
AAAAATTGTGTCCCCCCCCCCCCCCCCCGTGCAAACATCTGCATGAAATGGCTTTTAGAATTTTGTTCCTAAGGCTGAGCCAGTGACCATAACAACACACAAAAACACACAAAAAAGGCTGCTTATCTGTTCCTTTCAGTTTGGGTGTCTTTCTTCTATGTAGGGAGGGATGGTGGTCCTTCAACCTGTTTTCTTGTAATCTGTTCAAGGTAGTGGTTATTTGGAATATACAGTCAGGGAAATAATTATTTGATCCTCTGCTGAATTTGTAAGTTTTCTCACTTACTAAAGAAATAAACAGTCTTTAATTTTTATGGTAGTTTATTTTAATAGAGAGAGAGTATCAACCAAAAATCCAGAAAAAACACATTACATAAAAGTTCTAAATTGATTTGCACGTCATTGAGTGAAATAAGTATTTAATCCCCAAGCAAAACATGACTTAGTACTTGGTGGAGAAACCCTTGTTGGTAAGCACAGTGGTAAGACGCTTATTGTTGTTGGTCACCAGGTTTGAAAACATCTCAGGAGGGGTTTTGGTCCACTCCCCTTTACAGAGGAGGGAAGGGAAGGTGGTTTTCGTCCAAGATGCAATATTTGTAATCAAAATGTATAACGTACAGTACTGTGCGAAAGTCTTGAGCCACCCCTCGTTTCTTTAGATTTTGTTTCCAAGCAGCCAGACTTTCTTGTCATTTTTTTTAAACATGGTCTTGGCCAATAGCTCTCCAGGTTTTCAAAGTTTTCTTTGGCTTTACATTGGCTGCTTTTTCACTCATTTTCATTCCAGTACCTGACCATTTTTAGAGGAGTGCTATTTTGTTTGTAAAGCCACCTAACACTGACCTATGAATCATTCAAGCATTAAAAAGGCACCTAACCTAACTGTTGCTAGCAGCCTGTCACAAAAACACATTTCCCCTCATTCCTTTAGTTGAATCTATAAAAAAAATGCCAAAGATAACACAGACTGACAGACATTTTTGCAACAATAAGGTGATTCCTAAAGAACAATTAGCTGAAAACTTGGCATATCTCAGCACTGTGTGGAGTGTGTCCTAAAAAAAATTGAGGAAACTGGACATGTGGAGCACAAAAAAAGAAGCGGCAGACCTAAAATAACTATATACAGCAATATCTGAATGTCATGTCCTTCAGAAACAGGAAAATATCCAGCAAAGACCTTACACAGGACCTGAAAGATGCATCTGGCTCTTCAGTTGATCCATCTATTGTTCACCGAAGCATTTCATCAGAAATGGTCCCAGTGGAAGGGTGGCTGTGAAGATGCCATTCCTCAGGCTGAAGTATGCCAAATTACACAAGAAATGGACTGAAATTCAGTGGCAACAAGTCTTATGGAGTGATGAATCCAGATTTAAAATTTTTGATTCAAATTGTTATCAATATGTATGGAGATGGTCAGCCTGAAGAACTATTACTGAAGACTACTTAAAGAAACTACAAGAAAGCTTGCCTAAGAGAGTTCAGACTGTGTTGAAGAATAAAGGTGGTGATGCCAAATACTTACCTTCAAGCTCATTAGAATTGTACAGTCTCTATTTTTGCCTTATCTCCTGTATTTCTATGTATGTTTGCATATTTCAATACATTGCTGCAACTATTTTCCATGTTCTTAGCAAAATATAAAGAAATTAGGGGTGGCTCAAGACTTTTACACAGTAGTGTGTGAGCTTTAAGGTCCAACTATAGTCTGATTTTAGGAGATGCTTTCTCATGCCAATATAAAACTAATAGACATCAAAAGTAATTTTGCTTGTGTCTATAAATGGAAATTCCTATAAACCTATAAAATCCAAAACAGTCAATCAATCTTGCTGCTCTCAAATGTTTTGTGTCAGTGTTGTGATGAAAGTAATATGGCAGTGTTAGCAGGTCTGACCTAGTAGATTATGGAAACGAGGCACAATGACAAACATGTACATGATGGTGTAAAATGAGGTTAGATAAACTACTGAATAAAATAATAAAAACTGTGGAGGGCTGCTGGAATAATTAAGGCATGGCTAGTGAAATCAGTTACCCCATGTCCTAGTTGTACTTCCCTTCAGTAAGAAATAAATACTTTTAGAGGCCGAAAGTGTCCCAACTACCATTTCAATGTCTTTGATGTAAAAAGTCAGATAAGCCTACAAAGCCTATTCAAACACTATATCTCTGTTCTCTGTTTCAAGTCATAAAACCTTGGAGTGATTTTTACATCTGGTACACATAAGACACGAGAGAGCCAGATGGCTCTACAACGCTTTAGTCAAAACTGCTAATGTTACCACCATTATACTATGAAAATCATACTAAGTTGACTGTTTTGCTTAAGTTAATGCTTCTTAGAAGAAGTGTCTTCTGTTTTCTGACTTCAAGTCTTCAGGGATCAAATCAGCTGCAGACCTTTGTCTTTTTCTTTCATTTCTTCAGTCTCTTTGTTGTGTGTCTGTCAAGTGCCAGGGAAATGCCAAAAGCTGATGTCTTTGTTTCCCTAGATGTATAATTTACACACACTTTTACTCTTTTTCAAAGAACTGCTGAAGTCTTAAAAGAAATCTGAAAATTATTTTCTGTGACTGCTTTAAATTTAAGTTAAATTCTCTACATGATCCAAACTGTATATGTTAAGTTTTACCTTCCTGTTATTTCTGCAGCCTCAGAATATCTCTTACTTGGGTCGATTATCTCCACTGCTTTTACTGAAGGCACCAGCTCTCGCCTGTAAATGTCTGTAATTGCCACATTTAAGGTGGAGAGTTATATTTGAAATTATGCCTCACAGAGGATGAAGTCAATTTCCCTACAGGGTAATCACAGAGTGCAGATAAGGATTTTTGCAGTGGGAATACTTTACAGCTAATGTACTGTAGGCTCCACTTTCACCTATCCAATTCTAGCATTGATTTCTACTTAATTATTTCTCTCCTCTGAGATTGAATCCATCTGAACCTTAATCAGGGCGAAGCATGTGAAAATGAGCACATTATAACATTGAGATATCCACAAGAGAAATTATGCCAATTAAAAAGATTAAATGTTTTTGGTCTGTATGTTTCAAGCATAGTTATTTCTGAGAGCTAAACATACACATGAGAAGTTGCCCTTTGTGTGAAAGGCTCCACAAAATGCAAAAGTGTCTCATGGAAAAATGTTGAAGGCGATCCATTATTGTCATTTCAAGTACTTTCCGCTCTCCTCTTTTTAAGGCCCTCCTCCTTAAAACCCCTATTTTAACCTGATGGACAAGCTTTGAGAAAGTGTTTGCTTTTGTCTGATGGTCACCAGTTTACATAAAAATTATAGCTCAGTAAGACTGGTGTTAAATTTCCAAAACACAGTTTCTCATTCTTGATTGGAAACTGCAACTTGTCAAATCCATCCATACATGTTTGAGCTGGAATCCAATTGAGTGGACAGCACAAACATCTGAGCAATAAAGATTGCAGCTGGATGTTTCTTCATTATTTACCTGCTTACTGTGTGACATAACGGCAGATTTAGCCTTTCAATCACAAGGTGATGCATATATATAAAAAAATGTCATGAAGGTAGGTGTAAAACTTGTACAAAAGCTAACGTAAGAAGTAAAACTTTTCTGCTGTTGCCAAGTGACTGCACCATTGATAATGTTGATACCTACAGAACAAGCTGCTGGGAATGGATCATTAAACTTAAAGAAGGATCTTAGTCTTCTGTTATTGTCTGATGGACTGTCTTTTTATCTCCTTAATCAAATCACATCACAGACCACTTGTGAGTTGACTTGTTTTGCTCCCCTCAGCAGAGTCAAGACATCCCCCTGCATGTACCGACAGATTGAGTCAGAGACAATCTTTTACCTGATTGTTTGTTCACTTACTGACTGAAAAGACTGGGATCTGCTCAGAGATGCTGACCAAGTAGGAAGCAGAGCTCAAGCTGGATGCAGCGAATACTGTGAAAACAGTCACTGAGCTAAAGTTAACCGAAAGCTAATGCTACACAAGAGAACACAAAAGAAGCCAAGAATCACCGATTGAAGAACCACTGAAGATATTTCTCATCACAAGTTTAATTTTGTTATGATGGGTTAACAAATAAAGCTATTTGTTAAATCTTTTTTTAAATGTGATGTGTTATTACTGTTATTATTATCATTATTATTATTATTATTATTTAAAGAAATGTGTTATCTGAGTGGTCAGTCAGGCTAGAAAAGTAATGTATAAAAATGTGAGTACAGTACATTACATTGCATTAATCAAGAATCAAGAAGAAGCAAGAAGTTTATTGTCAAGTAGGCCTCAAAACACAGTGGTTATGCTAAGCAATGAAATTCTTACTTTGTGAGTTCCCTACACACAATAAATAAAATAAATAATGAAACTAAACTAAAATTAAAGGGATAGAATTATAAGGATAGAAAAATTAACAAAATAAAGCAAGCACTATGTACAGAAGGGTAGAGTGTGGTACGAACATAAAGTGCAATTAGTTATGTAATTGTAATGGTAAGACATTTGGAATGTACAAGTGCTATTATATAAAATTGTATTATTGTATATGAAAATAAAAATTGTATGCAAAATTGCAAATGTACAGGTCAATATTGCAAAGCATTACGACAGATAATCATAGTTCAGGAATCAGTCGGTGATTCAGTAGCCTGTGGATAATGTTGGCCACATACAGTAGCACAAACAACATTGTGAGAAACGGTGCCTGTAAAATTACTAGACTGCCTTGATACATTTTCATGGGAGTGTGTATTATCACAGATCAACAGGTATAGATGCAGCATCAGGGCTTGTGACATACTTCTTTGCTGTGAACATCTTGTTCAAATGTTCTAATCTGGTCCTGTATGTTTAGACATGTTGAATTCATACATCAGAAAAAGAATTCAGCTTTTAAACTGACATTAAATTAAGTCACCGTCCAATTATGCCTGACAAAGGGGGAAAAAAGATAAACATTTTTATTATTATATCAGTAATTCACTTATCTCTAAGTGTCCAGCCATTATAGGTTGAGCAACAAGTCATGCTATAATATATAACTATTACTGCTACTTTCAATGTAGATGACATAATGATTCTGATTCTGAGAAAGGCCTAATTCTGACCCCACCATCGAAATGTCACAGCAGAAATCAAGAGTCATTAAACCAGGTGTGGCGGTGGTGTGGTTTGTGGCTCAGCTGCAGGGGAGGGGTGGAGCAGTGGGTTCAGGGCATGGTGTCAGGGGAGGCTGGCCAGCAAAGCAGATTGTCATCGTCTAATCATGCCTCTCCTATGTGAGCAGGACGCCGGGACCTGACGGGGGAACTGAATGAGACTGAGCTGGAGACAAGGCAGCTGAAAAGCTGTGAGAGAAAAATAGTGGAAATCATTATTGTGAATAAAGGAATCAATTCTTTATTTTTATGATTGCTTTATTGCTGGCAAAACTGCCTGTCTGGGTCCTTTGTGTTACACCAGACAACGTTTTTCCACTTTTCTGTTGTCCAATTTTGGCAACCCCATTTGAATTGTAGCCTCAGTTTCCTGTTATTAGCTGACATGAGTGGCACCCGGTGTGGTCTTCTGCTGCTGTATTCCACGTGCTTCAAGGTTCAACTTGTTGTGCATTTAGAGATGCTTCTGCATACCTCGGTTGTAATGAGTGGTTATTTGAATTACTGTTGCCTTCCTATCTGGCCATGATCTCTAGCATTAACAAGGCATTTTTGCCCAGAGAACTACCACTCACTGGATATTTTCTCTTTTTCAGACCATTCTCTGTAAACCCTAGAGATGATTGTGTGGAAAAATTCCAGTAGATCAGCAGTTTCTGAAATACTCAGACCAGCCTGTCTGGCACAAACAACCACACCACATTCAAAGTCACTTAAATCACCCTTCTTCCCTATTCTCTTTCTTGGTTTGAACTTCAGCAGGTTGTCTTAACAATGTCTACATGCCTAAAAGCATTTAGTTCCCATGTGATTGGCTGAATAGATATTTGCATTAATGGGCAGTTGAACAGTTGAATCTAACAAAGTTCCTGGTGAGTGTATATCTGTGGAGTATGATTATAAGAGTACAAAGGGTTTAATCAAAGGTTGGAAAAGCTTTTGAGCTACTACCTACAAGACCTGCAGATAAGACCAGAAAGAGTAGTCCCACACAGAGATCCCAAATGTAATTAGCAAAATGGCTTTTTCAGGAGGCTAATTTCTTTGCTTGCTTTCAGTCTGACAAAAACAGATGTTTTAAATGACTTTTGTATAATCAAGTTTTTTTGGAAAGCTGCAGGGAACACATTCTAATTGGCCTGATATTTGCCATTTTGTCAGTATCCCCAATTCTCTGAAGACTACAATGCTCACATGACCCGAAATTAACTCTAGACTGTAATCTTTTCCTTCTTGTTTTCCTTCTTGAAAAAAACAAACAAAAAAATCACAGATATAAATTTTGTGATCACTTCTTTGTAAACAGCAATGTCTTGCTGAAGCTGATGAGTCCTACCTGCTAAGTACTGTCTCTGCACATGAGACTGAATTCAGGAGACAACCTAGGACACTTTGTCTGGATCTAAAATACACTGCAGAGACTTGATGCTAATACAGCTGTCTTCCATCCTGCCTGACAGTAATGATTTTAATGTGCAGTGATCAAAGGAAACTGATGAAGAAATGAGCCTCCAGTTAAAATATGGAGCTTTTCTTAATTATTCTGAGAGCTACAGCAAATGTAGAAACATACATATTTCACATGACTTTGTCTAATATACGTGGCAGAGCTTTCCTGTAAAGTTCTTTTTCAAGGACCTACTAAATCAATTCTATAGCATGCAGCAGTAATTGTAACTGAATGGCACCACAGGACAAAAAGCCTACTTTGAGCTGATGTATTGTATTTCAGCATATCACCCATTGTCGCAGCAGTTCTTTCTGCTGAAGCTGCTCGTACAGTCCAAGGCATGGCAACCTTTGGGTGACATAAAGTGCTGAGTTACTTTTCCATGCTTTCATTATGTTTACTTGATCTCTATCAAAAATCCAGCTGCACTAAAAAAATGTCCTGTTTCTAAGATATTTCACAGCCATGACAGCAAGTTTCTGGCTTAGATTTATGACTCCCCTTAATAACAAAGCAATGAAGCCTGCTGGATGAATCAATACAATTTGCTATAACCAGTTGAATTCATTGCATGAGGGTCATTGATTCCCGATAGGAGCAGCTCCTGCCTGTAGCCCTTACCTCTTTCTCTAATTGTCCCTTTAGATGCTACTTAATAAGCACAGCCATCTGTCTTTTTAAATTAGTTTGGAGACACATGCAAAACATAAATGTGTCACCCCAGAAGCCATCCACATTTACACATCAACATGCCCATCAAAGGTCCACTGGAAAACAGTAATGTCCTGTTGGATAACTCACTTGACTGGTGAGGTGCAGCTGATGAGGACTGATAGTGACACGTCAATAGTTTTTTTACTGCCCGTCAGCTCCTGATAAAATTTACAAAGACACAAAGCATTGTAAAGTAAATATTCTGTGAAAGCAGCATTAACTAAGATCATTACTGTGTTGCTCAATGAAGCTTTGAAATGGTTTCATAAGATGGAGATAAATAATAATTTTCTCAGCCTGCAGAGAACAAACTGAAGAAATCTTTCAGTCCCTGTGGAAGTTACACTGTTGTCACATAGGAGAGCATTAAAGAACCATATTATGAGTGCTTTTATATATTTACTAGTATGGTCTAAAAATAACAGCAAAGTGAAATCTTCTTGCAACTTCAGGCTCTTGAGTTCAAAACACAGCAATGAGACAAAAGAGGAGACTAATTTTATTTTGTGCCATTTATCTACAAAGTGCATAACACTTATAAATAATAACCAGCAAAATTACAGCATCACAACAAAATTGCAGTCTACATTTACAAAAAAAAAAAAAGCAAGGAGAGATTGATATCACTATTTTACATGTGTTAAATATGGAGCTTTAGAAAAGTCTTTATATTTACAATCAGTCTTAAGATCGCTCTAGACAGTGTGCTTCTCATAAAAGGTGCTGAGGATAAAAAAAGAACATGGCATAATCAGATTCTAAGAATTTGTTTTGTTGCTTATGCACCGGTGATCTATAAATCTTAAATGACCTTAAATTGATAGCATACACCTTGGATTTCCTCTTATTTAATGCCAGCACAAATTAGAGTTTAATCAGTAAAATCTGCAAAGCAAACTAAGTTGCCAAACAAAGCCAAACAGGCACTTTTGGAGAGTGTTGCTGCTGCAGTGAATGAGGTGATGCTGAAAGATAGAACTGCAACGATGACCTCGAGTTTAGACAAGAGAGTGTTTATAAAAGATGGATGCAGTCACCATAATGTTACCAGTTTGTTTTCCGACTGCTGTTTTCATTCTGGCCATGTCCATCATGACAATGTTTGGAGACTGTACTGTATGGGTGCACTGCCAAGTCCCAGATACAGGCTAATTAGTGACAACATAAAAAGAAGAAATAATGGAATTTCAAGCACCAAAATATTTGTACAAATTTCTTTGATAGACTATTATTACAATTAATTACACAGCAAGCCACATATTAAATCATTTCATTAAAACTGCTCCAAATACCACAAAGAAGGTCTAAGAGGTCTTGTTTAGTGAATCAGGTTAGTAGAAGTGACACATAGAGAGACAGTGACTATAACTGCCTGTGTCTGCACCCTACTGTCATTTAACCATGCATAATTTTAAGTGTTAATAAAATTTAATAGCTAAATAAAATTTTTCCCCCCATACAGTTGTCATGAAGGGGGAAACCAGCTTTAGAGACTAAAACTGTTTGTACCAGGCAGTAAATATATTTATTATTGCAGTATGCTTTATGAGAGTTATTAATTTTTCAAGGAACATTATTTTGCTCTTTCATGTTGGCTTAACTTTCCAGCCCCCCAGGCTGCCCCTACTACAAAAATCACTGATGCATTTGATAAGAGGATTTTAATTTCAACTACATATTAGGATTTCTGCTCAAGTCATAACTATATACTTGTATATTTGAGCTTTGTACTGGATCAAACAGAATGTCATTAAGATTTTTTTCTTTATGGGAATGAATTTTCTCTTTATGTCTTTCTTCTGCCCAAGCTCTATATACAGCTATTTAATGTGATGTTATGTTTGTATATAAATACTTTGGAAAACTTTGTATGTGGATGTTAACATTGTTGTATTAATGATTGTTGCCACCTGTGTCCATCAGTGATTAGGTTCAGGTGGTGTTTTATTGTGTGTTACGCTGACATGTGTATTGGAGATGCTGAGAAAAGTCACGGCTGCAACATGTCTGTTTTTTCTTACTGCCAAGGTATATTAAATGTATTATATACATATTTGGGAGTGCTGAAGATATTTTCAGGGCACACTTTGGGCCCCTTAGTATCAAATGCACATCATTTAAACACCACAGCCTACCTGAGTATTGTTGTTGACCATATCCATCCCTTTACGACCAGTGTATTCATCTTCTGTTGGCTGCTTCTGGCAGGATAACATGCCATGTTAAAAAGCTCAAATTATTTCAAACTGGCCTCTTCAACATGACAGTGACTTCACTGAACTCAAATGGCCTCCACAGTCACCAGATCTCAATCCAATAGAGCACCTGTGGGATGTGGTGGCACGAGAGATTTGCATCATAGATGTGTAACCAACAAATCGACAGCAACTGTGTGATCCTATTATGTCAATAATGACCAAAATCTTTGCTGAATCTGTGCCATGAAGAATTAAGGCAGTTCAGCAGGCTAAAGGCTGTAAAACCCAGCACTAGTAAGGTGTATCTAATAAAGTGCCCAGTGAGTGTATGAATGTACGGAGAACCCCAGAAAGAAAGGCCAAGGCTATGGCAGGTTTTCATGGGGATTCTAACAAAACAAACAAAATTAATAATGAGTAATTTCAGTAAAGACTGTGAGGAGCAAGAAACAGCACGAAAGCTGTATCTCACTGTTTCAATTAGCACACAAACAGCAATAAAAAAACAAATATTTGTGGTTATCCAGAGTGATAAAAGCTGCAACTATTACTTGCCAAACAGTGAACGGGCACTATGCCAGGACCACAACAGAGGTGAGGCTGCACTGAGAATATGTTATTACTTTAAGAGGAAAATATGTGTATACTGCAGTCACTGTGTTTGGAAACATTTGGAAAACATGATAAGCAATACTGAAGAAAGTCAAAAAGGTAGTTCAAGGAAAACAACCTTTAAACTGGGAAAAATCAAGTAAACATTATCCCAAAGCATATATACATATATACTGCATATATACAGTTGGCTGACACCTTTTCAAACTGCTCAAACTGCCAAAAACTAAAGATACTTCTGATACAACTGAGTTACCATATAAACACTATAATAGGTTTAATCCCATCTGCTGTAAAACAGTCTGATGCATCTTTTTAAAACTATTACTAATTAGAAAATACACACTTGTTTCCACTTTCACAAAATGAAAAACTTTTTGGTAATTTTTGTGTTGAAATTAATGATGTGCAGCTTGATCCTGATAAAATGGGAGTAAATGATCTTTTAAAAGCCAAGGATACAGCTTTTTTTCAAATATATAGTATATGAAATAAGCTGTGTATATAAGGAATGTTAGAAATTCAATTACAATAGCAGCAGGAGAAGCAGGAGAGGATTTACCCGATCATTTTTCTTTTCCACTCAAATATTACTGCAGTTTGTTGACTTTTGTTGTTTTTTTTTCTCTCCTTCAAAGCAGCTGCTTCCTTCCATCATTAATTGTGCCCTTTGTGTCTTACTGAGCCATCTTTCTCTTTATCTTGGCATTTGTGTGTGCTTGTGTGTCTGTTGTTTGCCTAATGTTTCTTTCAATTATTCGGGGTTCCTCTGGATTTTGATCCTTAATATATTAAAAGTCAACTTACAGGGAACATGAATGTATTAAAATCCCACATACTCATTTCCTCACTTTAAAAATAAGAGCAGGGAGCACAGGCAAAGCTCTCACCGAATAGGATGTGTACATATAAAAGCAAAACTCTATTATCTTGAGATTAATGTGCAGCAGCTGTCTCACATCTGAAGATACAAGTGTTACAATCACATGCTGGTAAAGTGAGCACAGTATGGAGAAGTAAATTAACCTTCCAGCCATACCTGTGATTTTGAATTTAGCTGAGACTCAGTATTTCTGAACACATAGGACCGGTCAGTTGACTTGTTATTAAGACTAAATTCAGCTGTTCACAGCTTCTTTTCTTTAATAACAAAGAAGAAGACTGACATGCTGCTGTGTTGGCAGATGAAAGACAAAAGAAAATAGGCCTTGTCACAGCAGGCGAAATAGGAAACTTCCAAAAGGCATGTTAGCAGAAAATGTCATGGGATGGTTCTAACAAGTTTTCAATACAGAAGACTTTAATGTTTTAGAAATTCTCCCGCTTTTAAAGTGAAAATCTGAAACATTTATCTTCTCTGTTCGTTTAACACAGGATCACGGGGTGCAACTTGCAGACAGTTTATGGAAGCTTTTACATTTACTTTTCCATGCAGACACCCAGTAACGTGTGGGTTTTTCTCAGGAAAATAGTTGGGTGGACAGGAAACAGGGCGTGCTGCATCTTTGGCATGACACAAGAGCAAGAAAATCTTAGACAAACAGATTCAAAGATGCCAAAGCAGTGACTGCAGATCATCAAAGATGTTCCCAAAATCCAAACACAATGATCTCACTGAAAAGCACTTTAAAAGGTACATTAAGGTCACCTAAGAACCAATACTTTAAACAGTGGTGTAGAATAATTTCCAAAGTGCTTGATGTGAGAACAAACCCCAACTCAATCTGAGATTTTTATATCTTCTCATGCTGTTCAGGTTTGTTTACATCAATTATGTTGGTATAAAGTGGCACACAGTAATTTATGGAATTATTAGGTGCTTTTCACAAAAATAGTAGTTGTAGACAGTGATTTTAAATCTTTTGCATCAGGAGACATTGCATTTTATTGAAGTGGTGAAATATTTTTAGCTGGAATATAATCTAATGTTATATATTTTGCATGTATAAAGAACATAAAGCATCAAGAGTACCAAAATGACATTATCAATCAGAAAACAACTTATTCTAAAAGATGATCTCTTCATCTACACATGAAAACTATTCACTGGTTAGACTAAAGACAGATCACTAGTATGTCATTCATGATAACACAAACTTAATTACAGTATGAGTGCAACACTTTCCTCAAATTTCCATTTTGTGACATTTAATAGAAGAGGATATTTACTGTATTTTTTTTTAAATCTCATTTGAATTTAGAGAAAAAAGTACTTGTGTGAGTAAATATCACCAGGTTTATTAGATATCAGCGATAAAACATCTACAGATTATATTCTTGGCCCATGTGTATTATAACATGAATAACAACTGTAATAACTCATTGAAAATATTTGCCCATTATTTCCTATAGAACCTACTGTTGGTTGGACTCAGTCCATACCTCAAGCTAGCGCTGCTGATACTACAAAATGTCAAAATGAAGTACAACCCATGGACATGGTTGGCTTTTTTGAAATATTTGGACAAGCAATTGATGCCTTTGAACTATAGAAAAAAAAAATACACTTTTCAATCATTGATTCAATAAAAGAACTCAATAGATGTACATGTTTTCAGTCGAAAAAGAAAGTATACCATTGGCATCGGAGGATTGTATCGCCTCCTTTAGCAGAAACACATTTCCGTAGGCATCTTACAAAAGGGACATTTTTATATTGTTACATTAAGGTATACAATCTCCATAAGGTACTAATAACATGGGTACAAATAAGTGCCACCCGTCATACTCCTCCATGCAAAAGTTGAAAAATGTCTGATGTCTTCATTTGCTGCACATTTTAAATCCTACTTAATAAGGATTTACATTTTGAACTTGAGTTGGCCATTTTATAAGCCTCCATTGCTTCTTCTTGAGCCAATCCTTGGTGGATTTGTTTGTGTGCTTAGGATCATTATCCTGTGGAACTTTCAGCCCAATCAACAGACAGCCTCACATTACAAGTAGACTTCGATATGATGCAGAATGCACAGGTAAACCAGTGACTTTAAGTTGCCCATCATCATGCTTGAGAGTGCAAACAATCTTAGATTTGTCTGTTTTTGTCAGCTCACATTATTCCAAATATTTTTTCCCCTTCTATTCTGGACTGCATATTGTACATTTACTGTGCAATATTGACTCCAAAAGATGAAAGGGGCACTTGGAGAACCTGTGATGAAATTTGGGGCTCTTAGACAGTCCGCCCCCCATCAAAGAGCTGTTTGCTAGAAGAGCCAAACCTGGTAAAACTAGCAGTCCTTTGAAATCTACATCATATGTAAATGATTATCGTTACAGTGGAATGATTAATTTCACATAGTTTGGAGATCTTTTTAAATCCCTTGTCAGACTAACTTCCAAAAGATAGATATTGAAAATTGTTGTGCCACCAAGATCTAGTTTTCCAAGAAACTGCGAGAAAAATGAACAGATTCCACCTGTCATTCTCTAAGAATGTCCTTATCTGCGGCACCTAATCTGGAACTTCTGATCCTACTTATTCAAATTTAATAGATCTGAAGGTGTGATAAAGGAGGAGGGCTTTTTTTAAATTTACTTTTATATGTAGCCACTTTTTCAAAGAGAATAACATTTTTTCTTTACTTACTTTTCAAGTTTTCCACATCTGGAAGTACTTACTTTTTTTATGATGAAAATGCTTTAAGAGCACAAGAGCCAAGGATGATTGTGTGGTTCTGCTGGGTTTTAGAGGGATGTGTGAGGTTATATTACGGTTGTCAAGGTCAGTGGTTTGAAAGGGGGACAAAGTGCATTATGCACACCTCCATTTGGCACTCTCCCATGAGATCTGTGAAAATGAAATTACCCAATGTCTCAGATTGTAGCATTCATCAAAAATTACTTGGGCAGGCATTTATTCAAGTATTTACTCTCAGGTGCCATTTCCAAAAGGTCAGAAAAGGATATTTTTTCTGTGCGGATGTGTTTCAGTTTCTTTGTTTTTTTTCACAGTGATGATGACAGCACAAACCTTGCTGTGATAGAGGGCAAAATTTTTCAGCTAAAGCATTCAGACAGGCATTTTCTCTCTGTGGTGCACAGGATATGTTTGCCTTAGTTTAGCTTATCATTCATATAGAGTTGTTTTAGATAAAGGCAAAATCTCACAGCAGCACAGTGGCAACAAAACAAAATAGGAAGGTCACAAGAAAAGTCTTTTAATGTTTAATGTACCCCTGACACTCCCTTTGTTAAGCTCCTTATGACAGCTTTGAAAAGGAGAGACTCCTATCTATACGCTTTCAAAAATCAACAATTCATTATTAAATTTTAATATATATTTTTTCAAAGTCACTTTTTTTTTTATAACAGTGGGTGTGTGGGAACTGTCAATGCATTTCAGTCCTTGCCTAACAAGAAAAGACTCTCCTCAGTCATTCCTGCTAACATTTGACAGCTTATTTCTCTTTAGTCTGTGATTATGTCTTACTGATGCTCTTGTGTCTGCATAGCGCTCTGCAGAATATAACAAACATGTCAGCTCTAGCCCTAATTTATGGCTAGTGTCTATTCCACAAAGTGGAAATCAAACTGCAGCTGTGTTTAAGTAGTGGACATTATGTACCACAATTAAGTTGGAGTCTTAGCTTGAATCAAATCTGCTCATTTAAATGAAGCTGAGATTCAAAGGTTGGTGGTCACATGCTGGGTGTCCATAGGGGATTGAAAGATCCCATTTTCTTTCCACATCCAAATAAGGAGACATTTTGCCGGCTGGTAAAATGTCTCCCAGCTTCCAATTTCTTACCATGGTGATAATGTGGTTAAATGTGGTCCTGGTGGCTCCTGTGCTTATATAATAGAAACGTGCTTTGTTCAAAATTAAGACTCAACAAAACATTATCCACACTCTTTGTCTACTGAAAAAAACACCAGAACAATAGGGGAAATGGTGGTGAACTAATTTCAGATGTGCCACTCTAGCCAATTAAATTAAATTAAATTAAATTAAATTTTATTTATATAGCGCCAAATCACAACAACAGTTGCCTCAAGGCGCTTTATATTGTAAGGTAAAGACCCTACAATAATACAGAGAAAACCCCATCAATCAGATGACCCCCTATGAGCAAGCACTTTGCGACAATGGGAAGGAAAAACTCCCTTTTAACAGGAAGAAACCTAGAACCAGGCTCAGGGAGGGGCAGCCATCTGCCACGACAGGTTGGGGGTGAGGGGAGGAAGACAGGACAAAAGACACACTGTGGAAAAGAGCCAGAGATTAATAATAACTCATGATTAGAAGTGCTCTGTTGGGGTGATATGGTACTATGAGGTCTTTAAGATAAGATGAGGCCTGATTATTCAAGACCTTGTATGTAAGGAGAAGGATTTTAAATTCAATTCTGGATTTAACAGGGAGCCAATGAAGAGAAGCCAAGGAAAGCTGTTATGGAAAAGTATAGTATGACTGTCTGTGTGCCACTCTGCTAGTGCTTGCCTGCATTCTCTGTGTAGATAATCACTGTAAGTACACTGTAATGAAGCACGAAGTGTTCCATAGTTTACCATTGCTTTCACTGCTGTAGTGTAAACTATGATTTTTAACATGGTTATAGAAAATAAAGTATGTAACAATATTAATGTAAAAATAAAGAAAATTGCAATTGTGTCACTTTATTATTTCACAATTAATAACATTGGACATTTCAATAATATATTCACTGTTTCCCTGAAAATGTCCCCACTTATCATTTCAGAAATCTGGTCATTTTTTTTTAGAGACTATGACACTAAAAAGCAACTAGCCCACAAAATACACTAACAGTACAAGCAATTTATAGGCTCAATAGTTAACACATACATCTGGTTTGTTTAATATGTACAAAACCAAATTCATCTAAGAATTTAAGATTTTATGTAGCCAAACAAACAGCAGAAATGTCATCAATGTAGTGTGTCTGGCAAAAAAACCCACACAAACAAACAAACAAACAAAACAACCTAACAAAAAAAAAACACCACAACTTGCCATGAAACTACATGGTGTTAACTCTTCAGTCTTTATAAGTATTGAACAAACAAGACATATTCTACATTGTCAGTAGATGCTGCTGAACAAGCTAGCTGCTTCTCCCTTGTTTTCAGGGAGTCATTTCATTGTTCTCCCTAACCCGGGTCTGCATTATGACATAGGTTACAATTAGAGGTGGGTTATTGCATGCTAACAGAATACTGAAATGGGAAAAACAGAACCCTTACTAGTCTAAGGTAAGCCAAGTTAGAGTCTACTGGCTGAGTAATAATAAAATGCATTTTATCAGCTTTCTGATGAAAAACCCGCTTGTCTTATACTGTAAACTCTAAGTTAGGGTTAGATAAACATGGGAGATAAATGCATGCAGCAAATGCAAAAGTGGTGAGAAAAGGGTGGAGAGTTTATTGGGGTCTCCTCTAATCTTTGGAGACAGGAAGAGAGAACTGGGGGTTGATTTGAAAGAGGGGAGATGAGTTAGGGATCTTCTGAATCACAGCAGCGTTTTTATTGGTCACCCGTAAACCTCTGATGATCCCTGGGCTGACAGGTTGCCTATAAACTGCCATTTAAGAGAGTCCTGGAATTCTCTAAGCTAAGATTGAAGCTAGGTAGGTAAAAGGATACTGTCGGGTCTGACAACTTTATGAGACCCCCAACCCTCTTTAAAACAGACGGGCTTTTAGCTGTCTCGGAGGACCAAGAAGATTCCTTTCCTGTTGATCCAAACAGGAGATTCCAGGCTTTAGTGAACCAGAACAAGTGGGATCAACGCTTCTCTGCAACGAACCAATGAGCTGGAGAGGAGAAGGTGAGGTGGGGGTGGCTGGATGTAGTCAGGAAGACAGAAGGGAAGATGCTCTGTGTGTTTACCTGTACACATGGCTGCACAACATTGTCAGCCTGTCAGCTATTGTCAAGAGCGGTTAAAACATCCTGCCAATTAGACGCTGTCTAGCTTTCCCACAGTGTGTAGTTTCTGAAAAATAAACATGGCTTTAGATATTTATACAACAAAATTATTTCCTTCATTTCCGTGGTAAAGCAGAGCTTAAAATCTCTCTCATATCAATTTAGGATCCATCTCTGAGTTTTTGAGCATTTAACGAGTAAAGAAGCTACAATCATCCAGGGTGTTTACATTTACTAACCACCATGTCTCAGCACTCAGATGTTGTCTTAGCTCTGTTTTTCTTCAGTCGCATTCGCGTTAAGCTCCCCCCTTTAATAGAAATGAAATGAGGAAATATTGTAATATCAAAGTGGCCCTAATGGATCTGCTATCTAGATGATCCATGTGAGATGCCATGTGTGGGAGGCTGGCCATGATGAATGTTTTTTAAACTTTCAACTCAGGGTCATTTGACAAATTAATCCACATTTTTCAGTCTCTCACTCAGGCCAATGCCAAACACACAGAGGTCAGAGTTAAGTTTAGAGAGACAATGAACCCAAAAAAAGAGCCAGTATTAAAAGAAATGACTGACTGATGATTCCTACTCTACAAGTTAAAAGCTGAAAAAAAGTTTTCTTAAATAACATTTTTTTGTTTGAAGTAAAAATATAATGGACCACCTCTGAAGTGAATTTAAGTAAGATAACATTTACTTGGCTGTAAGCTTAAAGTCATCATAATGCAAAAGCATTACCTTTACGTTATGAGAATGATTTTTTTCCCTGGGCTAAATCTCTGTGCTACTGAAATACATGTGCTCTGTGCAGACAGACAGTATTGTGGGGAAACTCAATACACCAGCATAAAACAATGGTGCCACTTACAGCCACTGCATTCCTGGATCATCGATAAAAATCAGAGGTCGCTCTTGAAAATGGCTGAGTACAGATCATTACTGAAAAATGGAAAGAAAATCTGAAATATTTTTCTGCTTGATTGTTTCCACAGTCTTTACTGCATCTTACAAAAATGTCAGAGTTTACCAGTCAAAACTCTTTTAAGAAAGGTTAAACAAAGACTTTATTAAAAACGACCTCAGATCCAGGGGGGAAAAAGTCAGAAGAGTCACGCTTAAGTTCTTCATATGAGATGACTGAGCGACGTGATGGACGCTGACCAGAGGGGGTGATGTGCGTGCCAGGCACATGTTAGCAAAGGCGTGCTTCCACGTACATCCATATGTACACATAAGCTTATGCTTTGCTTTCATTTACTGGCACTGTTTAACGTTTTTTGTTTTAAAGAATGCAGTCATGTTTAATTTAAAACCTATGATTTATAGATAATATACATGTTAAGAAAATGTTAATTTTATTTTACATGTCATTAATTGAATAATTTCTTAAAGTGCTCATTATAAACACAAAATTAACTAAAAAGATTCACATTGCACTAATCAGTCAGAAGCAGGTTGAAAAAACATGACATTCATTGCCAAACTCAGAAAAATAAAAAAATTAAAAAAAATTAAGTTTGACAGAGCTAAAGGAAAAAAAACAACACTAGCCCCGAAAAACAAACAAACAAACAACAACAAAAACCAAAAATGATCCTCCCAGCAAGCTGCAACGTCCTCGGTCTCTACTTATCCATATCTTATGCTTTTCACCCTTTGAGAATACCACCTTCTCAGGCAAGCAAAACACAAATGGCATAAAGTAAACAACATATAACAAAAGGTTTGACCTAGTTTCTGCATGTATGTTTAGCATGTATACTGCCTACACAAACCTCTCTTCCTACTGCCCCTGTGCCCCTGCTCCTCAATGTCTTCACTATCTCTGATTAACAACTTACTCCCAGGTACAGAACCATTCCCAGGTAGAACTGTACACCAATAAACCCCCAAAAGATTATATTCTGTCTAATTATCAGCAGAACTCATAATTCCACAATGCCAAAATAAACAACAGAAACTGATAATCGGATCAATAATCAAACATTTCAATTTTATTTATATAACAGTCACTTCAAGGCAACAGGCACAGTGAAAAGGAAGCAGTGTAGATGGAAGCAGCCACTTGCTGTACTTTTTCTTCAGGCCTTTCTCGTCTAAGATTTCAAGTTGAGCACTTAGATTATTGATGGATTAAGTTTGGATCACTTAAGAGGTTGTTGTTCCTTATTGTAATCAGATTATTAACCTAGGAGGGAAATTAATCTCTTGGCCCTTCCAGGAATTATACAATACAAGTGGAGTGAGGGACTCTTGTATAGTAACAATTAAGCAGCTGCCTACAAACACAAGACTTGATGCCATGCTCTCTGGGAAAAGGATAATGTTTCTAACAACTAAGCTATCCTGCTGCAAAATAATAAGTCACAGTCAGTGCAAAAGTAGGATGTTTTATCACTTTTCATGTGGTGTTGATGTGAGATCACAGAGTGGTCCTCAGTGGTAACAGAGCCACAGGCTGTTTATTGTCCTGTTAAATCCACATGAGAAAGTCAGCAGACAGAAGCGGGCAGCAGTTGGCCAGCTGTGGAAACACAAATCTCAGCCTGCTCGTGGTGACTATTAACAGTTAATGATGACTATTAGCAGTAACTCACACATTTGTTATATAAAGTGGTGCCAGTGTTTTAAAAGCTGTGGTCAGTCCATGGAAAATGGTGCTACAGAAAAAGAAGATTCACAGGCATACCTTGAGCTCTTGTTCTTTAAATAACACATTTTATAGCAACGTTTTCATATGCACTGGTCAGTTTCTTTAAGTTTAACATTTTTATTATCTGTATTGCTATACTTGAAATGTCTTAAATACACTGAAGGCAGCTGTGTTTTAGTAGATAGAGGAGCTCTGAATGCCAGAGGAGCTGAGCTGTATCCTGTGATACTGGGTGTCCAAGATACTGAACCCCAAATTGCTCCCGATGCATCCATTGGTGGAGTCACTGTGAAAGATAAAGCACTTCAATTTGAAGATATATCACTTTAAGTACATAGAATAAGCATTTGTACTGTATTGTAATGGATGAATGTGAATTGTAAGATAAAACACTTTGAGTGGCTAATAAGAGAAAAGCCAGTCCATTTATCATTTGCCATCTAAAAGTAAGGCGAAATCTAAAGCTGCAAATGCATGTATCAAAATAAGAATACTTTTAACGATGACATGATGAATACTTTGCTTAACAAATTGTTCTTTTTGTATGAGGGTATATGATCCATACATCCATCCATTTTTCTCATCTGCTTACTCAGGGTGGTAGGGTGCTGGAGCCTAGAGGGACAGACAACCATTCACACACACATTCACACCTACCACCAATTTAAACAGTTAACCTAACATGCATGTTTTTGGAGGAAGCCAGAGTACCCGGAAAGAACCCACGCAGGCACAGGGAGAACATGTGAACTCCACACAGAAACACCCCAGCACATCTGGTGAATTTGAACCCAGGACCTTTATGCTTTGAGGCTTTGCATTGCATAAAATCTCTCACTTACTCTGATCACAAGGGTGATCACAATACTTGAGATAATGAAGATTATTACAGAGACCAAAGCCTTTCAAATGCACAAAACTGCAAGTTTGGATTATTGCACAACATATAGAGAAGAAACATCATTTATGGTTAATACTCCATTTCCTCTTTACCTCTGATCTCTGACCCCCACAGTGTGGTCATCGTGACTATTTACTGACCAAGCTTTTAGCCCCACGGATAGTTGGGCCAACAGGGATATTTGTTGTTCCTATGGGGTCAGAGGTGAAGTTTAGGCCACTTAATGGAAAGCTCTCCCGTGAGCTGCCAATCATAGCTACACATTTCTGAGCCAATGATAATGTCCTGCTCCCCCTCACGGGAACTCAAATTAATTTCAACCTAAAGTGCGTTCAGGAGAAGCAAATGGAATGAAGCTGCTCTGGATGATGATGTAATGATTGAAGTGCTATTGCTATAGAGGGAAGAGGTGCTCGTGGGAATGCATAGGATGTACTAGTAAGTTGTTGTTGTAATAAAGAAATACCACCCAGAGCACTTTGAGGCACATATTTGACACACTAGCTTATATTAAGTTGTCTGTATGATTTTTATCATACAGACAACTATTATATTGCCTATACCTGGGCTTCTTATACAGAAAACAATAACCATCATGCTGAAGAAGTATTAAATGTTTGTGGAACCCCCAAGGGGGTTTTCCTAAAAAAGATTAGCTCACATGAGTTCAATGCCAGCCTGAAGCACAGTATTATGTTTCAATATAGCCAGAAACAGAGGACACAGTCCAGCATCTATGTGAAAATGAGTACCTGCATTTCAGGACAAATCTATCATCACTTTAAAGAGGCAAATTTCCTGTTATTCTCTGAGGATACAGATAAGAATGCATTAATTTCTAAGTTGATCAAGAAGGCTGCGAGAACATAATCTAATATGATTCCGGGCCAAGTTTTTTTTTCCCCTAAGCTACAAGCTGCAGGGCCAAACTTGAAGCGGAACATAATTTAAACCTAGCAGGGAAACATGCCAAAACCCAGTATTTTGATGATTTAGAAAACATTTCATATAGGAGTAACTCAATCCTAAACAGTTTCCTGAACAGATATCGTTACATGTTTAAATAGTTTTTATTGAAATAAGCAACGCAGTGAGAACTATAATGAGTGAGATGTCAGAGAATCAACAGATGTTAGATTACAGTTTGACTATGAGCTGATAAATGGGCAATGAATGAAAAGCAGCTATGGCTCATTTAAACAAGGTTGTGGGCAGTTTGATGAAGCATGATTGTCCAGCGATGAGCGATCCATCCTCTGACACAATCAAACACACTGACTGATCTGGGTACAGAACACACAGCATTGCTGGCCACCATGTGTGTGGCTGCATGAATGTGTGTGTAAAAGGTTATTTTATGGCTGAAGCAGAGGGGTAGAACAGTGTGCACTTATTCATGCATGCACTCCATGTGTGTCTGAATTACATACAGTATCTCATATGGAAGTGATTGTCTCAGCCAGGACAGCCTTTTTTTTTCTCTTTAGGAGGCAACAATTCAATTTATCATGATTTATGGCCTTTGATGGATGTCAGATAGTGTTTCTGGGGTCTTTTCAAAGTATCCTAGATGAAAAAAAAAACTGAATTGTAGAAATTAGATTTAATGGCTACTAACTGAGCATAATGTTGCCATTAAGTATTCAGAACTTGGATTATAACAAACGTTTGAATGTCTGACAACTTTGAAATGCCCTGAAACTTGTTTACATTCTAAATCTTTTGTGATGTTTGACCGCACCACACTGTATCAGAGACATTATAAAATACCTACAATGACAGTGTACATTGCTTTAATACAGCATTCATTCAAAGAATTTTTGGAATCCAAGGTTCCACCAAAATGAAACACTAACATGAAACAAAAATCAACCTGAAATGACTCACATATGACGAAGTGAGGTACAGTTTTATTTTGTTTCCTCAGGCCATTAACCATTATGTAGAGTCATATCATCACTCCTCCAGGAAAAATGCACTTCTCAAGTGCTGTGCACTGCTCTTCTCCTTGATTGGGAGCAAGAGCAATTATGTGTCATAGATACACATAAATCATACAGCAACAGAAGATAACAATGATAGTAAGCCAAACAATTTAGAGAGTTAAAACCTGTTCTAAGGTTCAGATTTGTCTATTTACCCTGGATGGATGGAGGTCTCCACCTCTCCAGGCTGCCATCTGTTTTGCCTGATTTATGATTAGATCTCATTATGTCTGCCAAGGTGCTGTATTGTGGTGAAGGTTATTCCGATCTCTAAGGCCTGTGGTCAGGAGTATATGGTTCTTTCAGTCAGCTCGCTCTTACTGCAGATTTAATTCTTTGATCAAAGATTTGCCACATGCTGGTTGGTGTTTTTTCTGCAGGTGCAGTGTAAATTCTTTATGTGATGCTCAACTTTCTGACAGTATATTGTTTATTGAGATGTCTACAACCTTCTCATCCTCCATGGTCATGCTCTCCAAATATGTTTACAACTTATTTTACCATCAGTGAGTGTATACACTTTAAAAAAAAAAAAAAAAAAAGGTTTTGGGGAGTTTTTTGCTTATTTGAACAGATGGGGTAAAGATATTATGTTTCAAAAGCTGCACAAATCATAGATCCTCCTGTGGAAAATAGTTGTTATTTGGCTAAATAATTTGACTTGACTATACAAAGGCATGGAAACAATCACAAAAATTCAAAACAGCAGAGATTCAGACAAACAAAAAATAAGTGTAAAACAGCAGTTAAAATATGATAGATGGAAACAAATGATCAGCAACACTGGTGCCAAACATTTTCTATGTCAGTTCAGAATCAGATGTTACATTTTTACATTTTTAGTCTAATATTTTCCCTTTTTGTCTTAAGTGTTTTCTCACTGCCCAAGATGTTGTGCTGCTACTATTTCTGTGTTTTAAAGTGATGCTAAAGTGCCATTTTACAGAATAAATAGAGATCACAAAATAACTCAGGTATGGTTTTTCAACATTATTATTTCAAATGTTTTAACAGCCGCATGAAGCACTTACTCACTTACTTACTCACTTTCTTACTTCTAGTAGAGGCAACATTTATTCTTGTCTTATATAAGTGGTTCTTGCACAGATGTTTATTAAGACATTATATGATGACAAAGATTTCTGCCAAATCTCTTCTTAAAACTGTAAAGAAGCCAAGTTTGATATGAAAAGTATGCGTATTTGGATCATAGTTTTTTAACAAGTCACCCAAAACTAGATATACACACAGGGGTATTCTGCAAACCAGATAGCCAGCTGCTGATGGGTGGTAATCAGGAAGACAGACTGCAGAGAGGTAACCTGCTCCAGACAGTCATTTATCAAAAGGGTAGAAACATCACGACACTGTATCCTATGTTGAAGAGGTGCTCTCTGGGTTATGTTGCACATGCAGGAGGACTGGTATTTGAAAGGAGCAACAAAAGAAACCCAAGCCACCCCCAGTTTTAGTCTTTACTCACTTGGATCTGCAAAGTGGTGTAGTAAATATACATCACACCTCAAAAGGAAAAAGACGGAAACCAACTGGCGCTAACGAGCAACTGTCCACAGGGTCCTCATTTAGAGCTTAAAAATGTTTATCAACTCAATCAAATTAATACTTTTGGACAACTTTGATTAGCTGGATGTTTTATTTTCTTACTAGAGTCATGCAGGTTGTTCTGGGTGTGTTTGCACAGAATGCACAAGGGTCTATGCATAAGGGTGTTGATATAAGTGACCCTATATGAGTTTGCATGTTAGCTTGATTTGATTTGTGTGTGTGTATGTTTGTGAATGTGTGTTTAAGTATATGCTCTTGTGGAGCTTGTTTTTAGTAGAATGAAGGAGGTAGGATAAACATTGGGTCTAGTTTATCTAGTATAATTAACACTGCAGGAAATTTAAGCATGGCAATGAGAGAAGCCCAGTGGCTTATTTCAGTGTCTATACTAATTTTCGCACTTTCATTTCAGCATTATTTTGATAATGTGTAATCCTGTGATGTGAATTACAAAAGACAAAATGTATGCCACTGAAACCTTATAAATGTGACTTAAATGTATGTGGATTAAATTAACGTAATCAGTAAAAAAGAGAAAAAAAAAGCTATAGAGAGACAGAATGCAGAGCAAACCTAAATTTCCCCTGGGGTCTTCATTCTATCAATGCATTTATTGTCTGTCTGTAGCACTGGTATGATGGTTTTGACATGCTTATGATCTACAGCCTGATAATAGATAAGTGGAATTTAATCTGCCCTCATATTCCTGTCCCGCAGGCTGCATGTCCAGCCGTTATCTGTCAAACCACTATTGCCTTAGACTAAGGTCAGTTCAGTGTCAGATTTGTTATGATTGCCAGGGCAGTGCCCAGGTTAGGTTTACACTATGGAACAAGTGATGTTAAGTGAGCTAACTGAACCTATCTTTTTTCTTTGTAAAGTCTGTGTTTGGTTTAGTTTAGACCTAGTAATGCCTGAATGATAGCACTTGCAATGAGTCTGTGAATGTGAAAAAAAAGTCTGAGGAGTAGCTCAGATGTAGCATGTGAACAGCATGCTGCTTCAAACTAAGTTAGCAAGTGAGAATCCCCAAATCTCTGTCCTGCCCAACTTGATTTCACCTGATGACCAGCACTCTAAAAATATGACCAGCACTCTAAAAAAAATCCAGTAAATCTGAAAGGTTTACTGAATAATATATGGTAGAGTTTTCACTTGCACTTTGGCTGCAGGCACAAAAGAGGGGAATTGAGATCTCAAACCTGACTCATTCACCATTAGAAAAGATGAGAACAGAGCAAAATATTTCAATCTTGGCAGTCAAAGAAGACACAAAAGATTGTAAAGACCCACTGGAGAGAAACAGAGAAAATTGAAGGGATGACATGTTTGAGGAGGGAGGAAATCCCCTTTACCCAGTTGCATCCTTTGAAAATACACCTGCAAGTAATGGTAAATGGTGCAAAAGACACATCTGCAACAGACAGCTTCTGAGATGCTCCTGATCCCCTGTGAGTCTCTGTTATAGATGTTACCTAGAATGTGCAAAGAGAGAGGGCTAATATGTCTTGCACCAGCCACAGTCTGAGCGCTCCTGACATGCAAAACTACTGATGTGGGATTTGAGGCAGGGGAGATCCTAGCAGTGAGTAGCCACAGACAAAAAGCTTAAGCTGATGTAAATGTAATGAGATGCGAACTGTGATTTATAAAAAATTCACTGAACATAAAAGATATAAACAAAAATCTCTGGCTCGCAGCTCTTGCTACAAAGTTAAAGAAGACCATCCATGAAGAACAGGATCTGAAAATCACCCATGCCACCAAACCAACTGTCAACAAGCTATTATTTCACAAAAGTGAAATAATAGTTTGCTGACCGTTATAATCTTATTGTAACTGTATGAATGATCTTATTAATGCTAACAAAAAGGTGCATATAGAACTGTGATACTTATCATACCCAAGGTTGTTGTGCTGAATATTAACATGGCTGTGATTATCTTCAGCTCTCTGTCTGCTGCTTCATACCTACAATTCAATCACAGCATGCTGATTTTCATTAAAGTAGCAATCCCTCTTATACTGCAGCTTAAATATAATATTATAAAGTAAATATTCATTTTGAAATCACTTGAAATGAATACGTTTAGAACAGGTTTGGAGGTAGGAGCATAATAGGATCATCTGGAAACATCACCTTATTCATCCTCCTCAAGAAAGAACTTATAAAAGGAACCTCCAGTACTCTCTAACATATTCCAGGTTTCAAGGGTAAAACCATAGTACCACAACCAGCTGTTCTTAAAAAGCTCATTAACCATCACCAGTAGGGTTGGGCTGAAAATACCTTGCAGTTTTATCAGGGTAAGTACAGCTTTAATTTGCTTTAATCAAAGTCTCAGCTCCATTAATTGTTTTCTCTGAGAACACACCAATCACAATTATACCTCTATAATAATCCTGTCCGTTCAATTTTATTAGCAATGCCAAAAGGGTTGTGAAGCTTTACAGTACCAACTGTGCCAAAAGCCCAGCTGGTTTGTATTTCTCTGTCATCTTGGTTTTGTGTTCAAACTCAAAATACTGCAGAGAATGGTGAAATCAATACCGTATGGTCAAATACCATTGTAATTAATGGCCGTGTTGTGTTCCTTCAGTGACAAATACAAGATGTTAAAGGCAAACTGGGGTCTTGCACTTCTGGAAAGCTTCAAGATATTCTTCGCCTCCACGACACATTGGGGGTTACTTTCGATGTTGTGATTCATTGATGTAATTGTTACTAAGGAGACAGCATGAATCTGCAGCAGCCCATCTGTGGTCCCAAGTGAGAACTGCTAATAGAATTGCTCAAGCCAACTGTTCCTCTAATGCCATCTTCAATTACTCTGATAAGGAAATAATTAATGAGGCTCTTTGCCTCCCCCACATTTCTGCATTTAGGTGTGTAACTAAAAATGGGACCCATTGGAGTATCAGGTTATACTGTAATTGAGCAGAAATAATAAACCCTCCTTGGGTTCACAACTCCAGCCAAGATGGGGATGTGGGTTGTGCTGCCGGTGGGGGGTAATAAAGCTTATGCAGCATGGGTCTCTACACCGACAAGCTGATCACGACATTCAGCACAAATGATATAGGCAGTGCTTTGCACTTCTGAAACATGCCATGACCAGACTCTCAAATTGCTTGTTACAGGCATTCTTGTTTTTCTAGTACTAGTGCACTTTGAGCGTTGCGCTTGCATCTGAGAGATTTGGTGGGAGTGAGGCCCTCAAAGGCCCAGGGTCAGTTCTGTTTTATGTTTGCCCAGACCTGCTTGTGTTGGCCCCACTGTATTCAGGAGAGGTGAGGATCCATGTGTCTGCCTACTTATCCAGGGTTCATCATGTTTCATCATCCCTCCCCTTCTACCTACAGCCATTTGTATTTGTATTTGTATATACTGGAGACACATTTTATAGGTGCTTTCCTCTTCTTCTCTGACAATATAGTGACACAGATTCATGTCCAACCTTTATTTTCAAATATGACTTTTGCCCTGTCTGGCTATGAACTCATGGTGGAATTTACCTATTGTAACCCCATCTTTAACCTTAGCTTTTCAAAATAAACTCTCTAGGTGCAGTGAGTCATTATTTGGGCCTGGAGCAGCTCTGCACTTGTTGTTTCAGGTAAGTGTGAAAGGAGAGCAGTTACCGCCAAACGATTCTTCTTTCACACAACTGCAACCGAGGCTGCAAATTTATGATCATATCAACCAGAGATAAATCTGTTTAATGGGCATAAACTATTTAGTAAAAACACAGGGCAGGTGATCTGACATACTGTATAATCAGCATTTCTCCCACTTAAACAGTTTCTATCATAAAACATTTCTGTAACTAAGGTAAGTTTAACATCTTGGAAAAATAAGAAAAGCTGTGTTGCTATAAGCTGTGTTGCTATAATACACTATTAATTGTTACCATTCTTCAAAATCTGACAGGGGCATGTCACCACTGTGCTTCATTCCTCACCTCTTCTTTAAGTAACGCTTAAAGAAAGACATTAATTCAATCCAATTTTATTTATATAAAATCACAACAACAGTCGCCTCAAGGCACTTTATATTGTAAGGTAAAGACCCCACAATAATACAAAAAAACCCCAACAATCAGACGACCCCCTCTGAGCAAGCATTTGGCAACAGTGGGAAGGAAAAACTCCCTAGAGAACTGATGCTGTAGTTTTGAAAGGCAAATGTTTTCCGGTCCTTGTCTGATATAGGTTTTCAGCTGTTCAACAGTTGGGGTCATTGAATTTATTTATTTTTGGTTACCTAACGCACCAGATCTTTTAGTGGGTGACAGTTCTGGCTTGCAGACAGGCCAGTTAAGCACCTGGACTGTGTTTTGGCCGAGCCATGCTGTTGTACTGCATGTAGAATGTGTTTTGTTTTTGCATAAATAAGCAGCGAGTTACCAGCAAAAGACTTTGCGTGGATGGGAGATTATGTTGCTCCAAATGACCTCAGGCCTAAGAAAAGTGGCAGCATTATATGTGTTTTTCTTTGCATGGTAGAGTTTTAAGTTGCATTTGTGGATACAGTGGAATGTGTTTGCTTACAATAGCTCGCGAAGTGTTTGAGCCCATGCAGTGATCTTCACTACAGAATCATGTCTGAGATTTCATCAAAATGTACCCTAGATGCTGAAATTCTTACATTATAAATTATGTAAATTTATTATGTTGAATATTTGTACAGCATGGTTAACTCCTACTCCTATGATCATCTGAAAGACACAAGAGGGTGTCATGATCATTCTACTAATTAAACAAATTAATTGTGAAATGTTCCCAACAGGTGTTTTTAAATTTATATTCCACAATTTCTGTTGTCTTGTTGCACATATCCCAGCTTTATTGAAATGTAGTCCAAATTTTGTATACTGTTTTCAATTAAAAATAGGGTTTAAATAATTTGTAAATTGGGGGAGCACTTTAGCGCATTAGTTAACAGACCTCACAGCAAGACGGTCCTGGCTTCTAATCCACTGGCTGGCTGGGGCCTTGCTGTGTGGAGTTTGCATGTTCTCCCTGTGCCTGTGTTGGTCCTTTCTTGGTACTTCCTCCCACCCAAAGACAAGCATGTTAGGTTAACTGGTCATTCCAAACTGGCTGTAGGTATGAATGTGAGTGTGAATGGTTGTCTGTCTCACTAGGCTCCAGCACTCCAACAGACATGTCCAGGGTGTACCCCACCTCTCACCCTATCACAGCTGGGATAGGTTCCAGCCACACTGTGACTCTGAATTGGATAAGCGGAAGAAAATGGATGGATGGAAGACTCCCAGTTATCTAAAGAATGGGGTTATTCTGTTAATCCCAACAATCACAGGCATTGGTTAAAGTTATGTTATGAGTTGCAGAACATTACTCTTATTTTTTAAAGTTGAGGTACTTCAGTATTTTCTGTAGCTGTATCCTTCAGTACAAATCAGAGTGGCATATTTTTTTTACACAGTTTTTCTAACTATTATTAGATAAAGATTGTACATATAAAACACAAGGTTAATTTGCAATTCATAATGGTTTATTAAAGGTACATAAAACAGGGATAGGTTCCATCCCTAATACATATATTATTGGTGCTTCAGTCCATTAAAGCACCAGTAATATATGTGTAATACTCCAACACTGGCAGACTGTGTGATAATTTGTTTACTTTTTCTTGATTTTTTTCCACTGATGTGTCATCTCTCCAGTAGAGAAGCATTTACTGGCACTCGCACAAACTGATTTGTGTTTCAGCAACCATCATCACAGTGATGATTCATGTCAGTGGTAAATTCTCCATGAAGACAAATATGTGTTTGAGCTGCAGTAATTCATCATCCCTGATTGTGATCTGATGAAGCACTTATAAAGTACTGTAGTATGACAACAGTGACTGTGATGTAATGGGGGATTTAAAAGGCTTATCAGAATTACCTTGTTAGAGCTCTGAGGTATTCTTTTGCTAAAAACGTTGCCCTTTTAAATGCCCTTGATGAATTAAACAGTTAATAATAACTGTGTGAATGAATGTGTATGGAAGTGATATTTACAGCCTGTGTGTGTTCTGTTTTTCTAATGAGAAAAAATTCCATAAATCAATAGGAGACATCTTCTCTTTGCAGTTGACAGTCTAATTCGTCATCACTGGCCAGATGTTAGAGTGTGATAATGTGCACCTGGGCCTGAAGAAAGGATAATATAATTTTGTATTCGGACAAATCAACCATCAAGTTAAATATGGGTGTTCTCATGTTAGATATGTTGCAAGCGGACTTGAACTATAGCCTCTACCACTTGTCGAAAAAACGACAAACATTATAGGCTGATGCCTAAGTTATATTCCATTGTGGACAACAGAGACCCAATAACTGAGAAATCATTTCTGTCCATTTGAAGTTCGCATGACACAACAAGTCTGTGTGGTCACAAAAAATCCTAATATTCTAATATCCTAATATTCCTTTTTGACTGAATAAAACAGAAAAACAACCCACCCAAAGCAGCAAAATGATCCCAATGTACTGACAATTGTAGATATAAAATAAACTGTTAAACACACTTTGGTTGTTTTTAGCTATATGTATTAATCAATTTGCCATATCCAATTAGTTGAAATGTACAGTGACAGATGGTGCAGCATATTGTTACACTTAACTTATCTTAGTTTTGTGCTGGTCAAAAGATGGATGTTGTGGTTATTTAAATTTGTGATTAAATTAATTAAATTACTTAATGAACATAGTTAATCATCTCAGCAAAGACTGATTTGAAAGAGCCCCCCTCAGTGTTTCAGTCAGCAGCCGGATCTGCTAGAGCTGGGGAGCTCCATCACAGATCCCAGTACAGCTGGCAGAGGCCTTACAGCCAAAGCGCCTCCAGTGTGTCTGATCTGTGGGGAAGAGAACCTGATACCTCCTTCCCTCCACTCTCCACGCTTGGGTGAGTGCACTTACTGTACCATGAGCCACAAAGTATGTGATTTCACTGTTTGAGTTGGCTGCCCACACCAAAGCTGTCTGCGCCTCAAGGAAGAACCTGCTGGCCTCTGTAAGAAAAGACAGGCATCACAGAGCAACTATTTTCAAAACCTTCTGTTTCTTTTGATGGAGCTACACATTGTGTATTCTAGTACAATAGAAGCATAGTTCACAACAATCACTTTTGTGCTGAGGCATTTCATATATGTTATGTCATGTGCTGCTGATGTTTATTTTAGGTTCACAGCTGAATTCAATGAATGCAGCACTGAGGTCATATGTGTAAAAGGGGTCATAGACAGTCTTTGTTTATGAGGTGTTAGGCCAAACTCTTAAAGTAACATACTTGTGGTTTTGCATGTTTACTGCATTGTTTAGAGAATGCCCAAATTCAAAAGGCATACAATGTGTTACATTCATTTATGGTTGAAAGACAAATATCAAGTGAAGATATGGAGAAAACTCTATATATGCTGTCATATTAATTTCTTGTCATCTGTATTAACGCATTTTTTTGTCAGCTCATAATGCTGGGACTAAAACCTTACTTTACACCTATTGTTCTACAGTGGCCTCCAAAACAGCAAGCTTTTAATGAATTTGGTAAACAAACCAATAAATCTATCAATCTGTCTTTTAACACAGTTTGTTTTATTTTCCTTGATTTCCAACAACATACTCTGCAATGCTTTGGAGCTGCCAACACTCAACTGCCACATGTCTGAGCTTCCACCAACAGACCAGGTTTACCTAAATGCTCAAGTTCAAATTTCTCTTGATCACATCATGATTGTGCAATTTTACCAATAAGTTAAGATTAAAAAATGTTTTCTCATTATTATGCATTTCATTTACCCCTTTTTTTTTTACAGTGTAATTGCTGCCCAAAAATCTGAGAAGAAGGCCTGAAAAAAATTCCAAGATTTCCCAAACTTTATACGAACGATGAGATTGAATGTGCATTGGATTCTTGCCGTTTTCCCGTGTCCATCCTGTGAAAACAAGTTGACGAGGGGAGCTGCATTCCTCTGACCATGTCCACACTGTATCTATTTTTGGGTACAGCTCCTCCATCCCACACATGTATGATTCCCCCAGGAGTGTCTGGTGACATCTTTTTCCCAGCAAATTCTGTATACATGTGTTCTGGGTCATCTTTATTTGTCATGTGGGCACTCCAGGTTCAAGCATGTGGTTCCCAGAGAAAAAGTTTGCCGAGGTTTAGTGAGAAAACCAACAGATGCATAGTGTTTGCCAAAACACAAATCAGGAGGATTTAGCATCAGACATCATGAATTTCCTTACTAGGATAGTTTACAACAAGATTTACTTTGTAAATTAGCAATAAGTCTTAATTGCGGAAATAGCATAAATTCTTGGCTCATTTTAAATTTCCACTGTAGTCATCATGTCATATCGAATCATTTTGATTTGATGTTTGTCCGATATTCTCTCTAGAGGATAATTGTGGAAAGTTTCCCAGAATAAAGTCTGGATCTTCTCTAATAACGTCTTTTGTTCTTTTCCAAAAATAATGATGACCTGTCAGACTATGTTTGCTGTTGCAAAACACCATAGAAGTGTCAGTAGTGTCCACATTTTATGAGCTGTGTGAGTGCTTCCTATTAACTTTTTGAACAAATCAAGTTTTGGGTGGTGATGTGATGCAATATCACAGAAAATGATGTTCTGAGTTTGAACCTGCTTTGTGGAGTTTGCATATTCATTCTATCATGTAGAAAATGCTGCCTACTCAATATAATTATAGTAATGTAACAATAGCATAATATAATATGATTAGCATTCCCTCCATTAGTGTAGTCACTAGTATAGTTTTATCTGAGAGTAGTTCTCTCAATTTTGTAAGGCCGCAATGATTCAGTGGGCCAAAGCACCTGATTAGAATCTCTCTTTATCTGCACCTGAGAGACATCTCTCTTATTCAGTTTTGCAAAGAAAGACAGGGACTTGCTTCTAAAACACTCTCAGCATGTTGAATGAACATAAATGCACCCTGTTAGGAACAGCTTTCAGAACTGGGTAGCAATACCTCATATTAGCACATGTGGTCATCTTTGTTCTCCTGGATAACATTTGCTACAATAATGTTTCTGCGTAAGATATTTGAATCTCCTAAATTTTCTTTCTGCATGAGATATCCTGGTTTCATAAGATATCCACAACAGCTAATATGGCTTTTGACTCCTGGTCTAGATTTAAACCTGACATACTGTTTTAGGAGTATTTTATACACAGTAAGTAATCACAGATGAAATATCTGATAAAATTCAATGCTTACATTTAGTTTGGGCTTAGAGCCACCTGCATACAGTACCTTCAGCAATAAGATGATGTGAAGTTCCCTGCAGTACTGAAAACATCCTTCTGACTTCTTTCATTATAATAGATCACCTATATTTTTTTGGTACTGCTGCCAAAATCTATTTTCTTGTCTGAATAAGACAGGACAAAACTTCATTTTAACCACTCAAAGACAGACATGTACTCCTTTTATAGATGTACAGATAACCATTAAAACAGAGTAAGTGACTGACCCACATAAACAGTTTGAGACTGACCAAACATACTTTTCACTTGTTTCCATTAAAATATAGCATTTTAGGTTAAAGGTCATGAAAGATTCTGCATTTTCTGCAGTGCTTGGTTGACATATCAATACATCATCTGCATAGTTCTGAGGTAGTCAGTGAGGCAGCAGTAATTTTCCCTAGCTATATCTTGGAATAATCTTGATGAATGGATGTTGAATGTAGGCTTTAGCCAAAGGAACTTGATGCCAAGTGTTCTAAGAAAACTCTTTGTATAAAACTAAAAAGGTACTCACACAGTTGATAAGGAACAAAAAATGTCCAGGCATTGATCCACATTTAGAGATGAGATTTCAGAGCTTTTATGTTAAACATTTGTTCATGATTTTTATGGTCAGGGAAAGAGATAAAAAAAAGAACTCATGACTAAAATATTCTTTCAATGTAAATTAGAATCAGCCATAGATTAATTTATTTTGTTGACTGATAGCTTATCAGCCTTCAAACTTAACATCTTGCGAGCAGTGTTAGGGTCATTACTCAAAAAATGTAACATATTATACATTACTTATTACTTTTTAAAGAAGTAATGTATTATGTTACTTAATTACTCCCTGGAGAAAGTATTTTGTTACAGTACTCATTACATTATGTCTCCATTACAGGTGGCTGTAGGTAGACCAGGTCATCTACTAACCGGAAAGTTGGTGGTTCGATCCCTGGATGCTCCAGTCTGCATGCCAAATATCCTCGGGCAAGATACTACCCCAAGTTGCTCTCTGATGCATCCATTGGCGTGTGAATGTGTGTGAATGTTAGATAGAAAGCACTTAAGCATAGAAAAAGTGCTTGTATGAATGAGTATGAATGGGTGAATGAGGCATGTTGTATAAAGCGCTTTGAGTGCTACGGAAGAGTAGAAAAGTGCTATATAAGAATCAGTTCATTTACCATTTACCATTACAGTCAGATAATTACAGTCTGTGCAGATGCTTGCAAAGAACTGATGTTGTGCTAGCACTATATTGCAGCTGCTTTTGCCCTGGATACAGATTGCACTTTATCATCATGCTCTTGGCCTTTTGTGCAATAAAAATAAAAGTAATATTCATATCTCTACTCCTCAAAAGTTGTAGACCGCTCCACTATTTTTGTCCTGGCAGCACAGGAACTGAAATCAGCTGATTGTAGCACAAGTGTGGAAGAAAAGGCAGGCTTGATGTTTTTGTTCTTGCGTTACATTACTGCAGTACAGAGAAATGTAATGTGATTACAGTAATGTGTTACTTTGTAACCCAAAACTTGCTGTGAGTTGCCATCATTCAGTGTCAGGATGTTCTCTGCAGTAGTGATTTTTAGATGCATAGAAACTGTTTTCAAATGAGTGAAATGTTGCACAGGGATGACTTCACTGCACAGAACACAACAAGAATGAGCTGAATTAAAAAATACTTTCAACCTGTATTATTCACACCCAGTCTTTTAGCAACTAGAAGGCAGCAGTCAGGAGAGAAAATGACTTTTTCATATTAAATTACTCACTGTAAGACTTTGATCATTTTAATGTCTATTCTCAATGCAGAATGTCTTTTAAGAGATTTCTAGCTGAAGTGCTTGTTTCCTCACTGTGATTACTTTTGTGCAAGAGGAGATAAATGTGTGTGAAGAGATAATCTGAGCAGTAAATTGTCTTCTGGACACAGTACATTCCTCCTTCCATTTTACAAGCTGTTTAATTCCTGTGTATCATTAAATCTGACTCAGATAGCTTTTATAGACAGTTTGAGCCTTTATGCCTGATAAGCTGAAGGTCCTGGTCATGAATACATGTACTGCTTTATATAAAGACCCACTGGTTGATAAGCCAATAGAAAAGCTAAAAGAGGTGTCCTTTGTCCTTTCATTTTTGTATGCAGGCATATTGATATTTACTTCATTTCAGAAATCCACGATTTCAAATCTTATGCTTTTTTTTTGGTGTTCTTTACCACAAATAACAAGACAAACCTAAGATGATGTGACATTACAATTTAAACATGCTGCTACGTGATTTTTTTCTTTCTTACAGGCATCCATTGGTTTCCACTTCACATCCACTTTTTTTTCACTAACTTGAGCTGCAATATCCCCATCTAGACAACAAGTTAGAACCTGAATGGGGATTAGTTGGGTCAAGTGGTATTGACCTCTGCTGAGTGTGAAACCTTGCAGAGCTGTCAGTCTTGCTGAACACAAAATAATGACACTGATTTACTCTGTATTTCTAAAGAGAAGTCTGTGGTTTTGCAGTCAGGATTTATTTCTTGTGTCTAGAACCCATTAAAGTAATTGCATCTTCTGGTGTAACTTAGCTGCTGTGGAAGGAATTTGAAAGAGTTCCAGAGTAACAGTCAGAAAGTTAAGTGTTTGACGCAGAGGCAGTTACAAACATCTAAGGAAATACATTTATAATGCATGGTCATATAAACGATTTTGATCAAAAGTAGGAAAACTGGAAAGTAGCAAGTAGATATCTTAGTGGTAATAGTCTTGGCTGCAGCCCTTGCCACTGAGTCACCAAACATAGTTTGACATTATGCTGATCCACACGAAGGAGAGGGGGTGAGATGTTCTTTTAATGCACTAATAAGATGACTCTGAACATAGCATACACTGTGATTCAAGCTAAACATCAGCCATGTAAAGCCATGCAAAATTAAAGTTGCATATTTGAAAGAAGTAACTTTTATCTTCTAATTATATGTATTTTGTAACCATAAAAGTTTGAAATGATTAAAATTAGGATTTGTATGTATGTAGTTATAGTAAAAGCAAATGAGCTCCCATTTACAGATTTTTTAAAGGCGATATTTATACAAAACTTGCAGGACTGCAGGTCAGTATTGTCAAGCTTGTGAAAAGTAACAACTACAAGGCAACCACTAACATACAACTAATATGCATACTCCCACTTTCAAATCTGAAAATGTATTCTAATTTGTCTCACTTTGGCCCATGTTTTATTTAACTTCATAAGGCCACTGTCTTTGTTAGACATTAAACAGGTTGCTAAAAGGTCAGCTGTGAAATTCAGCTGACAGCATATTCTCTTTTAGAGTGAGCCACTCATTTATCTTTCTTCAGATTCATAATAAATGTTTTGTTAACCTAAATCTACGATGTTATTTAGATTGTTACTTCATCGAGTGACATCACTACACATTTTCCAGCACTTTTCCAAAAGTTATCTCATCATGGAGTCATTCAGAACGGATAACAGAGTCTGACTTGATGAATTACAGATATTAGATGTGCCATGCCCAAATGTTAACACAGCAATAGTGGAAGAAGATGATCAAATCTGAGACAAAAATTATTAGAAAGAAAATTATGAAAATGTAAAGAGAAATATCACAAGCAGGAAAAAGCACTATGCTTTGTCCCACATGCCACATCTATTTTTCTGCAGTGCTTAGATATAAAAATGCAGTTGACTCTAACATGTGAGTATCTCAAGTTGTTAAATATTTGTCTACCGTTGTTTTCTTCCCACTCTCCTCGCCACAGGTTGGCTCTCTGGCCTCTGCAGCCACTCCAGTTTAGGCTGCTTTGGGCTAACAGCAGCTTTGGCAGAATTGGTTTGTTTTTAAGAAACTGTTTAACTATACTCCCTATCTGCTTTGTCACACATACAAAGATAAATAGATGTCTGATGGGCTTTGTTCAGATAACAGAATTGACTCAGTGGGACCCTGCAGAGTCTACACATAAGTGAGTGAGTGGATGCCTGGTTCTCTACTAGACATATGCACACAAACTGAAACCACACTGGACACTGGGAAAGCTGCAAAAGACCACACAAGCACTTTGTTCATCCAGCTAAACTAATTAAAATGTCAAGTCTTTTGGTTGAAATAATGTTACTGTAAATATGACTGATGCAGTTTATGAAAATCTAACTTTATAAACCAATATTTTATTTAGAGTAGAACTTACATATCAAGGGTAGCAGCACTTCCTCTGCCAACAAGTGCAGTAAATGAAAAAACTGACATTTTCTATTCTAGTTTTACTAAACCAACTAAACTAAACTATTTATATATATAAAAACTTAACTAAAGGTTGTATTCTTAATTTTTTTTCTACATTTAGACTTTTTTTTTTTTAACTTTTTAAAAACCTTTACATTTACCACCCAGTAAAAAATGATAATGTAGCAACTGGCCAACTCCCCCTCATCGTCTTTTACCTCAGTCTGTTAAGCCTGACAGGATATTTATATTGCAGACTCGTGTGGAGCAATGTTGCAATACCTTTTCCCACTGAGACAGAAGGTGATCCAAGATCATGGAAACTTTTTTTTTTTAAACTTTATATACATATATATACATATGCATGTAAATATATATTTTAAAAATAAATCCTGCTCTGCTTTTCAGTTACAACTCGTCAAACAGCTGTAACGCTTCCCTCAAACATTACAATTAATAGAAATGATGGGTTTGGTGGATTTCAGTCACTTATTCCTGTGTTACATAAATTACTAAATCTCTGTAATTCAGTTCTGAGTTACTGAGCACTTATATAACCTTGAAACAAATACTCACATTTATTATCCATCTACACTGTCCCGCACAGTTCCTCCTCAGCTCCTCTTGCTGTACCTCCCAGAAGCAGTGCTTTACAGACATTAGCAGACCTTTCCTTCCCCTTTGTGACAAATACCTAAATTCATTCAATCTTAAAACTAAATTGAGACAAATTTCCTGTTATATTTACACACTAAATTCCCTCCTGTTGCTGGACATCCAGGCTCTCTGCAGATCCTGGCTTTAAGTAGTGGATACTGAATCTGTTCAGAGATTTCAAAAACCAACACAAAGTGTCTTGTAGTTTCCTGAACAACCTCCAAGGCCCATTTGCCAAACTGTGTTTACTCCTGGCAAGCAAATGATTAGGCCTGGATATCCTCAGAGATACAACAGGCTTCTGGTGGCCAGCCAACAGTGTATTAAGGTGGGATGAGACTAACTAATGAGCTGTGGGAGATGAACTGTCCATCTCAGTAATGCTGAATTATGAGTTTGGCTTGGTGATAGTTCATGATTTGAGGGATAGAAGTGAAATGCAAATGGTTGTTCAACAGTACACTCATGGGACTCTTTTATGTACATAGTAATGTACATGAAGATGTAAGTTCAGCACATACAAAGGCTTCTTATAGAACTGTAGGAACTGTGCTTGGTTACTTGGTTGCACCAGTCTGATATCTGATTCAGATATTGGCCCGAGACACACTTAAAAAGCTAGACTGGCAGTCAGTAGGACTGAGCTGATCTATAGGGATAATCTCATTTTGATGTTGTACTCTGTTTATTGCACCACACATCAGCAACGATGCACCAGCTGATACCAGGGGAAGTAACAAAGCGTAGAGGAAGTTAAAAGTAAAAGATAATGAATTTGGAGGTGTTTCATGCCTGTTATGAAAAGCTTTTCTTTGTATGTTTACAATAGTTTTTAGTTTTTACTATGTGACCAAAGAGCTCTGACAATGATGATTTTTTCTGGACCCTTTTGAGCGCTTGCTGTCAATCAAGTTGATAAAAACTTTTCCAACAAGAGCGATATTATTTCACTTCACCTGTCACTTGTTAGCTCTACTCCACACATGATCTTTCTACATTTTAGGAGATGTGTGCACAGTGAGAGCAGGGAAAGGAGACACTAGCATGACCTTAAATAACTGCAAATGAAACAAGTGCAAATAAATAGGGTGACCAATGTAAAATTAAATTTTTTTAGTCTCACTTTTTAAAAAATCTTTGTCCTGTTCTCATATATTATTTTAATAATATATGCCAGTTTAGTAAATTTATATTATTGGATGTATTTATTTGTTGCATTTTGTTTTACAAAGTCCGGTAAGCAATGGTTAAGTTGAGCCCAATACTGCCTTAAACATAAAAGAATGATTCTCAGTATCTTCCTCAGAGTGAGAAAACCAGCTTATTAATTAACATTTAATTAACACTGGTACTGGACTGGCACTTGGATTCAGCACATAACTGAAGCCAAGGCCTTAGTATCATAAGTCAGAACTAAAAATGTTGGATCAGTGCATTACTTCAGATACAGTTTATTGATCATTGTTCATGTGGTATAGACCTGGGATGTGCAGCTTAATTTAATCAAATCAAATCAAAGGCTACGGGGAGAAAACCACATTGTACCTGAACAGAAATACAATAACAAGACAGCCGCAACAGGTGGGCACAGTGACTGCTCAAGGCCTTATTGTGGAATTCATTTTTTTCTTTTTGTAATTCTGCAAAGAACAAAAATCATGTAAGTGCTATAAGATAACTTGTTACTATAGCCAAGAAACAATGCTGAATAAGCAATTTTTGCAAGATGCTTACCTCCACATTTTGTAAGAAATCAGACAGCATACAGTGAGTTGATCGAAGCTTGTTTTCTGAACAAGAGATTAATGAGCACTGCTGTATACTAATTGTGTGTAAAGCTAAAACACATGGTGTGCACAGGTGTTTTCATTTGTCTTCTGGATTAGAACACTTTGGACAGAAAGGGAAGCATATTTTCCCCTGACATTCTTCACAAATCTGACCACTGGAGTCTTTATTTATTTAAGCCAGCCAATGTATCAAGAAACTATTACTATATTTTCCCTCAGTTCTCACTCGTTTCTCTTCTCTTTGCCTTGTGTTTCTTCAAAACAATTTAACACAGAAATGTGTTAAACTGGTAAAACCTTTACTATAGAGGAATTCATTTCTCTCGTTCGAAATGGTATGAATCTGTACCACAAAACCAGTATCGCTCCACCTGGCTTATATCTAATTAGATGAAATAAGTGAAAACACCTGTGTGCGCAGGAACACCTTTAGAGTTATACAAAAAATGTGTACTGGATGAGCTAACAGTCTTTGAAGTTAAATATAAAATCTGTTACAGACAAACATAAAAAGCTTGTCTGCATCTATTGAAAAATAATTCTTTTCTTACTGTTGATTTTGTTTAATTAAATTTTAATTAAAAACATACTTTTTACTTAAAGAGGAATGTGTAGACACATACCATTTCATATCTGGCGATAAGTTTTTGCTCATTCTCATGCTCTTGCTGGCACAAGCTGTAACCTCGCCTGAGTTACTGTGTGATCATCAAACCTTTGACCGCGCCAGGAGCCACACAGACTTGAGAGCAACAGATCCCTGAATTAAAGTGGAGATTTTTGGAAACCTTACATGATATTGTTAGATATTAAGAGATTATGTACTGTTTTATGGCCAAGTCTTGTTTTTTCTTTTGTTTTTTTTTTATAAAACAGGAAATAAATAATGGAGACTAAATCTCTGTTGTAAATCTTTAGGCTTGGAAGCCATGAAGCTTAAACATGCTATATTAATGCTTTCTGATACACTGCACACAGACTCTGGCCCAGTTATGTGTTTCTTCTTGGTATTCATTACAATAAGCTGCTGTGTTTCTTATTGCTCAGTCCACTACTGTCTTTGTTAGCTGTTTGTAAACAAGCTGAACTTTGTTGAACTCAAAGCACATTTCCTGTCTAGTACAGCAGGGGGTCAAAGGGCAGACAAGGTCAAGGAAATAGTGTGTTTGCATGTTTTATGACTCATGCACCATTCATGAGCCTCTCTCTGATACTACAAGGTCAGCTTCACAGACGTCCACTGAGGGCCACAATATCCCGTATTCAGCTTTAATTGGACAGAACAGTGATGACAGCAGGCAACTTTAAATCACACATGTAAAATTCAGTGTATGGCTTTTCCCAGTCTCCAGTCTTTCACATTAGTATGCATCTAACGCATTGTTGGATTGGGTTTGATTAGGTTGTGTTGTCTTGTTTTCCTCACAGTCAAAACAGGTTTTTGCTTCACGCTGTCAGTAGAACTGATTATCCCAACAGCTATCACAATAAGCAATTTGGGCTCAAGTTCAACTTTCAAAACTTTTCACAGAACAGTAAAAACATCTTTATTTGTTTTGGGAATTATCAAAAATGAGTATCAGTTATTGGCAACAGATTACTGATTACAATTTATTCTTAATCATCATAGACTTTGATGTATGATCGAGGACTTCATGGGAAACAGTTCTGATACTGATTGACTGGACTCATAAATTGTAAATCAAATCGACATTAACAAAAACAACTCAGACTGAAATAATAAATAAACATGCATGTCTTCAACAGAATATCTAAAAAATTTTATGCTATTGTAAAACTTACATCATGTCAGTAATTAAGGTTATTAACCACTAACCACTGTATTTATCATATGTGACACCAAATGTACCTAAAAATGTAAGATTTCCTCTGTGATTTTTTAAGTTGCTTGTTCTGCCAAGCCAACATAAGCAATATCTAAAACTATTCCATCATAAGATACAAAACATAGAAAAGGATAGAATTGCATAGAAGGAATCTTTACAACTTATATATATATATATATATATATATGTAGATGAATTATTAAAATTGTTGCAGATTAAACTCTACTTAGATTTCTATCATAAGGATGATTTTTTTCTGCAGGTTAGTGTATAAGTAAAGAAATTTCATAAAGCAATCTATGCTTTTGACACTATTAGCCATATATTTTTACTGCAATTTTATTGTATGCATACTGTTCACTTTAACCAAAACTACATGACATAGAACATTTCCTCTCCTAAGTGATGATCCATTTAAAAAAAATACAAAGTTTTTTTTTTTTTAAATAAGAATTTTGGTTGTTCTTCTAGTGTATATCTCTCTCATATCTTCTATAGACTGTTTATATTAAACGTTCATCAACACTGAGTCTTTCACCATGTACAGAAGTCACTACACTCAGTGGCATGACCACTGATGAATATCAGGAATACAAAAACACAACCAGCATACATTAATCAGTCTCTGTGCATTAAAGTGCACCTCCAGAAGTCTTACTGACAACTGCAATAAATCAAGTCAGGACCTTCCCGCTGAACCACATCTGAAAAAATGGATCACGCTAGAACGCTAATTCCCCACCAACCTCTGTATAAATACAGAGAAGGAGGAGGCAGAGGAACAGAGTGGACCGGCGGGTGAGGAAGAGTGAGGAGGAGGAGGAGGGAGGCTGGGTGATGAGGGATGGTCAGGAATTCACCAGAAAGAGCGGGGAGAGTTTGAGGAAGATTATAGGAGAGATGATTGATTGACTTCAATGCATTTTATGAGTCAAAGAAAAATATGAAATACAGGATTCTACTGAAAAGCCCCTTTGTTTAAAATGTTAACCTCAGTGGATCCATACCATAAAAGCATTTTTACAGTCAACCTGGGCCTTAATAACATAACATCAGTTCAGCCAAACTTTAATAAAAATTTCTGGCAATCAATAACTTAAAAATGGAAATCTCATTCTGAAGCAAACGGAAGATAACCTGTGCACAGGAGGGAGAAAAAGAAAAGGGAGGAGAGGAAATGAGTGGAGGAAACAGCGACTTATTATGAGGATGTTGGGTACAAGCCAGTGGGTCTAATAACTACAAGTCATTCAACAAGAAGGTCAAAATCTCACCTGCTCCATCTCTGTAAACTGCCGGGGTTAGAAATCCAGACAAGTCAGCTGGTGATAAAGGAACCTGGAGCATATATGGGGGAGTAAAATTTCTGATGTAGAAAATGAACAGCATGCTACACTGACAAATGAGGTGGTGGTTGTGGATGGACTGTGAACATGAGAGTAAACTTTAACAGTGACCTTAAATATTTTATCCACTCATCCTTTCAGATACGTTCCCTCCTCAGCGCTTAATTTCTGTCCACCTTAAATGCCATCATTTACCATTGATCTGCCTGATGTGGCAAAGGCAACGAGTGTCTAAGGAGTGCATTAACACAAGTGCCCTTATAAAATGAAATGCATGGAAATATAGATTCAGGGAACATGACTCCTTGAATGCTTTTAAAACAATTTTTACTGAATGAGAGGCGACTGTTTCTTTTGATTAGAATATAGGATGCATTATGATGTTCTTATATTTTTTGCACTTATTTTCAAGGATTTAATCAAGCTTGCATTATATTCCTGGTTAAGGCATATTTATTCTTGATCTGTTATATGTCTGCTATTATTCTCTTGACCTTAATTTTTTTGTGATTCAGGGTTAATCAAGCTAACTGTATGTTTGTTTCATGTGTTTTGTAAGGTAATTTACTGGTAAAAACTGTTATGTACATAAAAATACTTTTGAGATGTAACAGAAACACTGTTGTAAGCATTGACTTTAGTAAATGTAAAAATTAACTCAGGGGTAAAGTCTAACAGAGAAAATTGTTGTTCCACTGAGGCGAGAGCTGAGGCACAGGTATCCATACCGTTTTGTTTTGTCTTTCTGCCTGTCAGCTGGATTATACAAAAACTACCAGGCTAAATTTCATGAAACTTGTCGGAGCGGTGATACATGGACAAGGGAAGAACCCATTATATTTTAATGCCGATCCGGATTGACAGAGGATGTATTCTCCAAGTACCCGTTATGTGACTTTTTTTTCCCCCACACATCTCTAAAAGGGGCAACAGGCCAAGAGTTTAAATGAGACTATTTTAATCGGAAATCAGTTTAATAATGCGCAAAACAAAACCAGATGATTCACCTCTGTCTTTGTTGACTGAGCATTAATCTTTAATAACTCAGGAGGGTTTTCCAGCACTCCAAGTCAAACCAAACACGCAGACTCATCAGGATCACGCTATCATCAAAATGCCTGGATTTTGCTCGACTGTGATAGACAGATTATTTAATCAGTACAGTTTCTACTCAAACTCTAACAAAAGATGCATTTTAAAAGGAAAGCGCTTTGACATTCAAGTTTTTTCTTCACACATCTACCCAAAAATTTGCTATAAATTGCATAGATTTTGATTTGATAAAAACATTTCAAATCACATAATTAGATCTGCTATATATAACATATAACACATATAAACACACATGCACACATAAACATATATGACATAACATATGATCTTATTTGCCAATATTTAACTTCTAAACTTGTTTTACTTACGCAAAATGAATGTAATGCATATGAACATCTCTCAGCAAGGTCCTAAAACAACATGCACAGCATCTACTAGATCTGAAAATAAATTTAAGAGCCTGGAAGTATGAATAACATAAGTTAGAATATTTAGTGTCATACATTCTTACCAAATAAAAACCTACATACATGAGTTAAGGAGAAAGGCAGAAACGTGGTAACATGTTAATTTACTATATCCTCATTAGTAAAATTTTTACAGCTTTATTTGGTCTAGATCACTTTGTATTACAAAATTAATTCCCTCACACGATCAACTTAGGATATACGATATAAATATTATATAAATACAAGACAAGTACACATATTTAATTCAACCTTAGTAAAATGAAAGAAGAAAGCAACTAAGAGAGTTATTTTTGTAGTTATTCCCATCAGCATCATCAAAACAGCAATTTCCTCCACAGTGTTAATATGGTTGTTCTGGGTGAAAGTGGGAAATGCTTAGTTGGAATATTCCTGGCCTTATTCCCATGATAGTCACCACAGACAGAGTTAGCTGAAAACTGCCCTGCTCAAATAAACCATACCATCTAAATGCCACCCACATGCCCCTTAAATCAAAACAGTTTAACTCTGGAAAAAACAAAATGGATGTGAACATTAAACAGACTTTAAAGAAGTTTAGGAGGCTAGTAAACACATATTTGAGCCTCTGTGTCATGGCATACTTCCTAATCACTTAAATGAAGTCTGGCTTTGTTTTTCTTTACTGTGCACTGACTTGGAATATAAAGACCACAGCTGTCACTCAACCCTAAACTGCTAGGGTCAGTCTCATGTAAGTTATGGTGATTGCAGACTGAGGTACAAACATGCAGGCGAGGTCTGACACCTGGTGGAGAAGATGACTATAGCATGAGTTCATGGTTGTCCAACTATGGAATTAGTGTAGCGTGAGAGTTTTTTAAGATTGTTTCTTTTCTGTTTTTTTTAAAGAATTCATACAAACTCAAGCTTTCTGTTACAGAAACATCATAAATAAAGCCAAATGAATATCATCAAGAAGCAGATCCTTGGGGAATGGCAGGTATTAGAAAGTCCACCCTTAAAAAATTATGGCTCTAAATCATGATTTTTTTTTATTTGTGTGGCTACCTAAATCATGTTAATATTTGTTTAAAATTTTGATATATTTTCTAAATTCTAAAAGTCATATAAACTAAACATTACAGTTGAGATTTAATGCCGCCCTGGGCCCTAAAAAAAACCCAACAATCACATTTATTTTTATTGGACAACACTGTTTGCATGAAGTCCTTTGTTCCACAGTACAAGCTGTGTCCAGAATCTCATTCAAAGAATAAAAATTCTCAAAAAGTTCACTCTATGTGGTTTAATTGGATCCTCAACTAATTGCATAATATCTTCCATGGTGCTGCACGGTGAAATGAACCGTAAGAAGAAAGGAGAATGCTGTCTTTGTTGCCTTTTGCTAGCATTGGCGCTCACAACACTTTAGAACCACTCTGCCGTGGATCCTGACAGTTTGTGGAAACTGGTTTTAGTTCTCTAATTTGGGTGTTATGTTGTACTGTACTCCTGTTCTCAAAACACATAAAGCCAGCAGTGAAAATATAACAGTCAGGGAAATCAGTGGCCCAAATTTTAGATTTTTGACTGAAAAGTCCTCTGATTTCTCTTCTATGTTCCATTTTAGGTCACTCTGACCCTGTTGCCACTCCTAGTGTTGCTCTGTCTCACGCTGTGTTCTATGTGTCTTTGCTTGATTGCAGGACTGGAGGCAGGTGTCTGGTCAGGTCCCCTGGGCCTGACCAAAACCTCCACAGCTGCATGTTATCACAGTCATCAAGCTTCTACAAACACCCAGCTCTGTCCTCCACTAGATTGTATTCACCATGATAATTGTAGAAGCAGCATGTTATATATTTTCCTTTTTTTGCCTGTGCTCTGTGCTTTCGCTTTGCAGTTCCACCTTCTGTGGCTTCAGCTCCTGCTCTCCACTCCTCTCGTGGACTTCTTTGTTCCACTGCATCTGGAATCCTACACTGTCAGCTACAGTGTGAACATCTCACCACCATCTCCTTTCAAATAAAATACCCATTTACCTTCAACCTGCCGCCCCTTGTTTGTCAGCTTTTCTGTTAACTATTTCTGTGTAACTGAATATAGCCCCTATTAGAATCACCAAGGAGGATAAAGCGGACTAGACTTTAAGAACACTGAACGTGCAGTGTTTCTCAGTTTCTGCCCCATGATTATGGCGCCTGCTTTCAAAAAGCAAAAATAGCAACAAGAAAAACACCTGCTTGAGGCTTCACAACCAGTGGGTGGTGTCACAGTGTCATCCATCTTTTATATACAGTTTATGATGTGAACATACATAAACAAAAATATATGTAAAGATAAGGTGGAGTTCCTTTGTTAGCTAATTATTAAGAGAGAGAGCAGTTTTTCCTCTCTTTATGTTAGAAAAAGTATTACCTTTGACTTTTGAAGGTAACAAAGTACTCTCAGAATGTGTACCTTTGCAACTCTTTCTTTTACTTTTTATGGTCTAAATACTTAAAAATTCACAGCTTAATTGATAATAAAATGGTCAATAGTTGCAACTTGATATAGTACAATTAAGAAGGTGCATGATACAAAAACCTTTTGTATATTAATCATATTTACACATAGGAGCTATACATGTATATCTTCTACTATATACTACCATACTTTCACTGCACTGTACTATACATTTGAAAATGGCCTAATTTGCTTAATTTCTTTGCTTCCTCTCACTTTTTCAGTGGTGGAAGCTTGAAGCATATAAGCTCACTGGTTTTGGGTCACCACCCAAAGCTTATTACAAACAGTATAAAAGGCTCAACATCTCCCTCCCCTCAGTGTCCCCCAGAAACCTGAACAGAATAATGAGCAGTAAACAAGGAGAGTAGCAGAGAGGCAGAAGAGGGGGGTGTCAAAAGAATAGGGTGTCTCCACAAAGACTTAGTCAAGCTGCTTGAGTCACATGGCCTGAGTTTTTTCAATAATCCAATGAGAAGAGTTTTGCAGTACAGCCTTGAGTCAATGTTTTGGATGCCAGTGGCAGCAACATGAGTGGATCCTCACAAGACAGAGTGCCGACAGCAGCCAGCCTCCTCCTGAACGGGACCGCAGCTTTGGAACAGCAAGACAAGAACATGAACATGAACACCAATCTGTTTGGTATACAAAATTCTTCAGCTAATTTCTCAATACTGTTATCACAGTTTAACTGTTTATTTCTCCTTTGCTTTCTGCTACCCAGAGGTGAAAGTGTTTAACCTTGTGATGATTACCTTGGCCTTTTGTATACTTGCCATCACTGGCCTGTACTGCATTACCATCTGCTACAACCGTTCCAGGTGAGGCTCAGATATTCCAAATGCTTTGATGCTTTCCTTCACAGTGAATAGTTGTGGATGATCACATTAGCACTGATGGATGTTTACAGAGATGTGCAACCCCTAGTTGAATGAAGGTAATAGTTGAATGAAATCCTATCTGTTCATTCAAATTAAAACTGATATTTTAATAACAAAAATAAATCTTAAAAATGACCAAGTTAGAGTGTGATGCAAAGTAAAGTTATATATCAGTGTAATTAATACTGCTTTGTTCAACAGGCAGTCAAAAAGAGCACAGTCATACGAGAGCGCAGTGACCGGAGGCGAGCCAGAGGACCCCGTGGCAGTCAAAGCAGTGAAGAGATCGATGAGTTTCATTAACCCTCTCACCTTCTTCAGGAAACCAGAGGAATCAAAGGACAACTCCAGGATCTATTACATTTATAGTAACCCACTGCCTGTAGGAGTGAAGGAGGAAGAGGAGGGAGGCAGTTGGGTACCAGAGGTACAACACGTGCTGTCACCGCCTCAGTCGTTTCAAGAGTATGCCAATGATCCCAAGAGTGGTGTCATCCTGGACCCTCCAATATTTTACATGCAGCTTTAGAAGGTGGGAAATAGTTCTAACAAAGTTAGCTAGAGGGACTTGACTCAATCGGAAAGATTTGAAGTTTGACAACTGCAGTTATGTGTATGAAAACTTGTCACCATGTGCAAGCTTTGAAGGGCACAACATCAGTTTTACCACCTAGATTCAGTTGTTTGGGCTGCACTGCTCAGAAAGTGTAGATTTGTTTGCCACTAAAAGAGTGAAGAATTAACCCTAATAATGCCATTGCAATGCATTTGCTTCATGATCACTCAATATATGGTAATAGTTCTTCAGAAGCTGTTGTTTCCCAACACAAAAAAACAGTAAGCATATAAAAGTTTTTCTTGATTTTCACTGACCTTTAATAAAACTGCTGATGTAATATGCTTTACAAAAGAAGCTGAGTGTGAGACATGGAGAAACATGAGAAAATACAAACGATTATCACGGCAGAGCAATCAACAGTACTCCTGGGCAAAATGATTGGTTTGCACAAGAGTTGGTCCTCAGATGATTGGCTGGGTCTCTCTGATCAGCCACTCTAAAGCCTCCTTCCTACCCTGCCTCTCCAACTCTGCTCCAACCACCTCCCGGCACTTCCTGTGGTACTCATTCACCCAGTCCCGCTGCAGGACAAAGAGGAGAGTCAAGAGTCAAACCATTAAACCACATAGAGACTATTTAAGCAGTGCATAATGTAATACAGGATTTCAATAACAATTTTAATAGTTATAATAGTTAGCTGAGATTGTTCACATTCTTCCTACAGAATAAAAAGCTGATTATACCTGATGTGTTGTATAAACTAATTAATAATACTTAATTTTTTCTCTGAGTAACAAAAATGTACCTCCTTCTGAGTGAGAAGCTCCGTATTCATCATTTTCACTTGGATAGGAACCAGAGTGAGAGGCTCAAATGTCAGACTACCCCTATTTCTGTAGTTGTACTGCACACACAGAGAGAAAAACAAAAAAATAATTATTTTTGCTCTCAAACACTGACAATAAAGGTCATCTTAATGCTTATAATGACTTTTAGATAATGTAAAACATGTGTAAAAATATTCTTCCAGCAATATACCTACTGCATTTTTGAATATCTATTTGACCTGTTTTAACACCTACTTTGGGCTTAGCTGGTACAACAAGGACCACATTTTCAAGACGAATGCCAAAAGAGCCATCTTCATAGTATCCAGGTTCTACAAAAAAAATCAAACAAACAAAAAAAAGACGCATGAACACAGAAATTTTAGCTGAGCTTTGGTACACCTAAACTCTGGAAAGAGTACAGGTTCCTCTTTAAGCCGTCACTTCATTTGGACAAGAGAATCCTGTCATGACTATAGATGTAGCATTTGTTGGCTGCATTATATTGCAGAAGAAAAGGGTCATGAAATAGAAGACAATTAATGATGTACTTTTGTGGCATTTCCAGAGTACCCGTGCTATTTATTGAATTAGCTCTTTCCTGAAATTGCTAGCTAGGGGATCTGCGAGTAATTGGACATCTATTAACAGAAGAATTGTTCTGTAAACACTGTAAATGCACCAGATTCTTCATGATCCATCACATACAGTAGAGCATACCATCACTGACAATCATGCCGGCCTCCAGAGGTTCATCGGCAAAGGTTTTGTAGCTGATGCCGCAGGGCCCCTCGTGGACGTTGAGGAAGCAGCCCACTCCATGACCTGTACCGTGGAGGTAGTCCAGCCCAGACTCCCACAGGGCTGCACGGGCAAACGAATCTAAGAGGTGGCCTGGTAAAAGAATGGCGGTTTAGACCTGGATATCATTCTAAAAATCACTGATTATTTTCCACATTTCAACACAAAAATATTCAAACATTTATCAGTTATTTTTCTGAGGTTTGAGGTCTTTTGTTTCTGTGTAAGAACTATGTTGGATTGACAAACTGCTCAGGATGCTCCCTAGCCCTTTATCCTATGCATGCCAGAAAATTGAAAATGACTGTATGGTTTTGTGATTGAATTTAGATTTTGTTTTCCAGTTAAAATACTCATGGGAGTATTATCATAAAAGGTTTGGTTCTGTGTGGTGTAATTACAGTAGCTTAAGAGAAAGTCTTTTTTCTCTAAGCGCTTCCTTTAGCGTAACACATATTTTTGATTGGCCAAAAGGATGCCTGCATTATGAGTGATGAAATGTTCATCCCTGACTTGTAAGAATAAAAGATCTGTATTCCAGAAAAACAAGTACTCCAGAAATACTGCATCACAATAATAATCTGGGCCTTTGCTTAAGTTATTTTGGTATAAAAATTTAATGTTTAACACTGGTGCACTATAAACAACACAAGAATAATCCTAATGACAGAGCTGAGGGCTGCACCTTTTGTTCCATTGGGAAAAATGGCAGCGCTGACAGCTATGTGTCCCTTCAGTACGTAGGTAAAGCATTCCTAGAGGAGAAGAACACATATAATACAAAAATATATAAAATAGTAATTCTAAATTAAACAGTACTGAGTCAACCTAAGCATAATTCAATTAAACCAGCGACTGGACTTCTTTTGAGCAAATACACAAACTTACCTTCTCAAAAGCAGACGGTGTGCCAAAGTGCATGGTGCGTGTGACGTCTGTTGTTCCATCACTGCAAAAGACAGAAGAAAGATGCATGTGAAGCACCTAAAACATCAAGTGTTCCTGCCAGCAACACAAACATGCTGTCTGTGCTGTTGGTATTAACAGACATGACGATTGTCTGAATTGAAACTACAAGTCACACCAATACATGGCAAAATATAACTACTTAGCCTAAAGGCAACTGTTCTACAGTATTTAAAAATAATCTTATTTACACGTATTGAGCTCCGGAGTCGATGAGATAAACTTCATTTACAGTGAGGGTTCTGTTGGTTTCAGGCAGTGGTCTACAAGCAAAAAAAGTCACAGATACAGGCCATGTTAACTACTATGAATTAACAAAATTACACAAATACAGTACACACACGAGCGTTTTATTTGCTAACTGACCTGTAATGTATGATCGCTCCATGTGGACCAACACTGGAGATTGTAGGGAAACTGAGACCAACAAAATCTTTCTGTTGACTGAAAAAAGACCAACAAAAAGTAAGCATTAGGACCTCATACCTATGAAATAACAGTCTTAATTATATCATGAGAAAAATGTAAATAAAAAAGCGAATCCAAAACAAGATATTTCATTTTTTTAATTTCTCAAGTGGCCCCTGTTTCTTGATGACAGCTTTGGCTTCATAAGGTAGCCACATGGAACAGTTTTTAATTACCAGTTAAGTGGTAACTGGCAAATTTGTTCTTTAAATGTATTTGAGACCATCAGGTCTATTATTACACAGCAAATAGCTACATTTTAACTAATATAATATAATGGAAACAACCTCTCAATCTGCATTACTGCTTTCCAGTGCTTCCTGCTAGTACCTCAGTGGGAGGTTAAAACATGAAACATTGTTTGCCATTTACATTGTTTTTGCTTACTTTACAAAGGCAAATGTGCTATTTATTAGTTTTGATGTCTTCTACAATGAATCTACAATGCAAAAATTTGTATTTTCTTGTAATGACATATGACACTTTCACAATTTTTTCCAGAAGGATAAAAATATTGCAAAAGCCTAAGCAGATTAATATCAGAATTTCACACGCTGTTTTCCTCCCATGTCCAGTAGAGGGGGCTGTAACTCCAGTCTGTTCCCTACACACTTCCACTCTGTTCACAAGTTCACATGGAGGGCTTCAAACCAAACAGCCTCAAGTCTGAGTGGTTTGAAGTCCTCCAATACCAACTTTGCATCAATGCAGGATTACTGCATTGATGCAGTGTAGGTGCACCTGTTTTGTATCCTATATGGTGGGGGAAATTACAATAAATATGTTTTTTAATGCAATTTTTTAAACAAAATAAATCAGCTTTTGTGGAAATTTTTTCCATGTCTGCACAATTTTTCTTGTTTTTGAAAGGGGCTTCATATTGTGATTATGTTTTACTTTGTTATAAATGCCAATATTAAGGAACAATAACGATGAAAAGAGTTAATACAAGTGGAAGCATTTCAGAAATGTTGCTATACATACTCGAATGGAATTACAACAGAATTGGCCCAGTTTCAAATAAGTGATGAATGTGATCTTAATTCATCTATGTGATGGCAGACAAAAGTCCCTGTTTCCACTGGCGATCCAAAGCTTGCTGCTCTATTTTTACCTTACCAGTTAATTACAAAGCCTTTCAGCTGCACAGTTACACTTGGTGGGAGGATGCAGATTAGAACTGGACCAGCATCTTTTAAAGACATCCCTTCCGTGAAGGTAGACATGAAGTTTAACTGGATGAACTTGAGCACCAAAACAGAAAAAGCAACCAGGGAAAACTAATATAGCTTTTAAAAACACACCTGCGTAATTCTTCTGCCTTATCAGCAGCGGATATCTCAGTTACGTTGCCTTTTGGAATCTGTAAAACAATAAAACACCAACTCGTTGAAATTCAACACCTTACAGGTCCATGATTAAATGACAAACCTCATCTAACCACAGTATTCCTACACTCACATTGCCAGAAAAAGTGTGTTTCCTGGAATATAAGACTACAAAACCAAAGTGAATTGTATGATTAGTCAAAATTACTGTGAAAAAAGTATTTAAGCCAGAACAGAAAAATCCCAGAGATTAGGCATATGGGTGAAAATAAGATTGAAAAAACAACAAATTTTCTTTCAAGCCCAGATGATACTCTTTAATCACAGACTGAAGAATCTATTCTGTGTTTGGCCTTAGAAAAATAATGAAAATACCTCCTTTTCCAACCAAGCAAAGAGTTCACAAAGGGCTACTGCATCCTTGATCTGTTGGTAAAAGCGCAGAAGAAGCACAATGGGTTTTTTTTTTAATGAGAGAAATGAAACAGTTTATAAAAATATTTTAGCCACAATATGTTGTATACTACATATTTCAAAGTTCAAAGGTTCTTACATGGGCCATTTTCATGCCTTGAATCTCAGTGGCATTTTTCACAGCTTTGGCGAGGCAGAGTGGAGTGTAGGGAATTGGACTTCTGTGAGCCTAAAATAAGTCAGGAGAAAACATTACAGTGTAAAAAGATGCAGATCTTTTACCATGTTTTAAATATATTTATACTACATTAGAAATATTGAATGTATTTTGCTAGAAGGAATGCTGATAATCACAATTCACTGACTGACATATGATTAGAAAAATTAATTGTAATGAGTCATTTTCATACAGGGTAGTGCAGGTTCATGCTACATATTAGGAGTTGTGAGTTTTGCTAAAATGACTGTGTATTTTTTAAATTTTACTTCGTGCTGCAGGTGAGAAAAGGGGGATTTATACTAAATTAAGGTTGTACATATTAATAAACCAAGACACTGAGATGTCTGTGAACTTAAGTGTCTCTGTCCTCTTTCTGAGAACTTACAACATGCAATGTTGTAAAGAATTAGACCCAATAATCTGCAAAAATGGGGTATCTGATAGGTATAAGGAAGTAGATGATGAGGTCTGATAGGCAACATTGTTCATTTTAGTTTCCACAGATATAATCTTGACTGAAAATTATATGAAGGAAATGTATCTACACTCTGAAAACTCAATCATGTACACGTAACCTAGAGCCACAAAGCAGTCAGATATGCTACCACTGGTATTTCAAAGCAGAAACTACTTCTTCATACTTGTATAAAAGGATACAATCTAGATACAATCCAGCTGTTTTTATATCTTCTTTTGCGAAACATGAACTATTTCTAAGTATAGCCATGTTCTCTCACCTTAGGGATGACCTGTGTGAGAGCACAACTGGCCTTGTCACAGATCCACACTTTGTCCTTGGGGCCAAGTGCAGCACAGATGGCCTGGAGCTCAGTGTAGACTGACTCATATGGAAATGTCTGGATGCTCAGCTCGGGCTTGCTGGGGGAGTCCAGCTGCAGATGCTCTCTCACTGTAGGGTCAGAAAGACGCTTGAGGTCCACAAAAAACCTGCAAAGAGGAAAGGGTTGTTGAGAGAAAAAGTTAAATGGGTTAACACAAGAGTAAACCCTGTCCCTCTGGCTTTGGTGGTTTTAATCTATTGGATGTGCCCTCAACCAGGTACTAAAATAGTTCTGGGTTTTCTGAAACATTTGTACTTAAAAGTCTCATACATATAGTATATAATCTGGTAGCACACAATTAGTTTTTAGATGTCCTCAAGTGCATTGTAAATGCAGTATAGTTCATTAGCACTAACAGATGTGATTGCACCAAATAGGATGAAAATGCACATAAACTTAGTTTAGATTTAAAATTTTGTCAAAAGTAAAGATGGGCAGATTATGTTACGCACACTTCAGACATTTTGACATCACCAAAATTATACTAAGCACTATCTAAATTTTACAATAAAGTAGTGTTTATCCAAATTCATAATTACTGCATCAGTTAAAGTTGATGCCAGTACACTGCTGCATCAGATTGTTGGCCATCACCTTATCGTATTCATTCCCACAATGGTATATGCAAAGAAAACTGGGTTGTACTCGATGTCTGCACCACGAAGGTTGAAAAGCCCTGAGAAAACAGAACAATACAATGACAGATTACAAAAACGAATTAAACAAAAAGGAAAAAAAACACAACATTGTTTCTGTTCCTTCATTCTATTATGATGCATCACATAAAAAAGTGTTACATAACAATGTGTCAGTATGAAATGGTTGGTGTTAAATATCAGTGTTATTATTAAACCGTCACTCATCCTTTCAGGCTTCATGCCTGAGCAAATGCCCTACAATTATAATCTGCTGGTTAAAGCCATCTAGTCTAAATGCTACCTGATGACAATCAAAAAAGCCTTCATCTAATTAATAAGACAATCAGAAACAAGAGCTATTTAAGCACGGTGAACATTAAGGTGCTTGAATCTAGAGGGACACTCGTACATGTGTTTGTTCGCTTGTGATCACGTACCGAACAAATGCATCAAAAGTAGTTTTGGTAATGATTGCAATTTTTTTTTTTACACAGTGATAACTTTGAAAAACTGTTAAAACTTAACATAACCAAATCAAAGCATCAACAAGGACTCACCAAAAAAGCAATTTCAATGTGACTTTAACTGAGCTTGGTCTTGTAACTTTACCAAGCCAATGTTAATCACATGCCTTGTCCTATGCTTAACTAACTGAACTCAGGAGCAGGATATGTGTATTTCTGAAAAAATAACCATACATGCAATCTCATCCAGTGCTGTTGCAACAAACCAGGTGATTTTCCTCTCTGACATCTTGGCTCGCAGTGCTGTGATCTTGTCTTGCCAGGAAACACCTACACACAGGCAGAATTAATACAGGATGACACGAGTTTGTTTCATCAAACGCCTGTACATCTAGTTACTGAAAACTACTAGGACTAAATAGTATCCAGATTATGTGCACTAGTGTTAATTGCAGTATTTTCCTGTATAGTAAAATAAATAAATGATTGTAGGAATGAAAAAAAGTGTCAAAGTGCAGGTAGGATCTCTAAAAATATTACACAATTTTTATTTTTTTTCCCGCAGACAAACCCCTAATTAGCTACTGGGCCATTCCACATTGAAATCCGAGACAATGTTTGAACATGAATATCTCAAGAACTATAAGCCTGAAATTTTCACTGCCCTTTCTTACCATCAAAATGAATCAGGATCTGTAATTTGGGACAGATACATCAAAAAATGTCTGAGTATTGGCTAGTTAAAATTAAAAAAAATAAAAAATAAAAAATAAATCTGTCATGTAAAGTCCCATATCTGAGGACACACTGATAAAAACTTGACATTGCAAAATTTAATGACAATTTCTGAACTGTATATAGGTATATTTCACAAAAATGCAAAACTAAAACTTGTAGAATACTTTTTATCATGAAATTCTTAGTCACAAAAATGAAGAAAATGCTATTTTCATTCAACTTTCATGCTGGATTGAGCAACTATGACAAGTTATATATCAGTAGATAGCAGACAGCTAAATAGAACAAAATTCTGGAGTTTCCAGGTGGCACTTTCATTGTGACTGAGAAGATTATTCATTTTTGAGACCTTCTCTACCTACTGTTTCAAGATCTACTGCCCTGGGGCAGTCTTATAGTTCAGGTTAAGTTTAAAATATACTAAGAGATATTAAAACGCTATATATATTCTTGCAGCATTCATTCAGACAGTTAGCATGCTGATTGCCTGATCCCTGCTTGCCTGTAGCAGTCATGGAATTTGGGTTAGGGTTGGGTTAGGGGGTTAGGTGATGGGATTAAGAGGTTTAGGGTTAACATCTTGTATCAGAGTACCGATCACGCCATGTGGACACAGCAGCTTGGCCTCGCAAGACTATACACGTGAAACTATCCCTTTTTCATTACTCTTAACTGTTTTGCTAAATTTATTTTTATGCAGAAATTTTTTTTACATTGGTACTTCTTGAGTTTTTAATGCCTCTTAATCTCTTTTAAACTTTACCTGATTTTTCAGACCTCTCCAGGGCAGTAGGTCTAACGATGGTAGGTAGAGAAGGTCTCAAAAATGAAAAATATGCACATATTTAACAAAATTATTTTCTTAGTTATAATTAGAGTAACATCTGGAAACTCCAGAATTTTGTTAGATTCAGATTAGACTATCTACTTATATTTTTGTCTTTGTGGTACAACTTGTGATATTTGCTCAATCTAGCATGAAAGTTGAATGAAAATAGCATTTTCTTCATTTTTGTGACTAAGAATTTCATGTTAAAAATGTTCTACATGTTTCTTTTGGATTTTTGTGAAATCTAACTATATACCATTCAGACACAGTCACTAATTGTTGTTTGCAATGTGAAGTTTTTTATTAGTGTGTGCTCAAATACAGCTTGAATTTTTTTTTCATATTTTAAGTAGCCAATACTTGGACCAATAGTTATTGATTTATCTATCCTAAATTACAGATCCTGATTCATTTTGATGGCCAAACTTTGGACAATAACATTTTTATGCAAATTGGAGATGATCGAGCAGAAGGCCCATGTTGATTTGAGATGGAAAGACCCTGCTATAAAAAGACTGTGTATGCAAAATGGTGTTAATGCAATATGGCACTAACCAGTGTACTCTAATCCCAGGTTGCGGAGTTGTGTGCTGGGTCTTTCTGGTCGGTCGGTCCAGACGGCATCGATAAGGTTATCCTGCACCGCTACCAACGAGTGGCCAGCACTGGACAGAGCCTTTAACATGTTCTTCCACTGATCTGAAACACCACATGCACAGATAAGATGCAAGGAGACAAGAGTTCAAGGAGGAAACACTCTCAAACTCTGCTGTAATCCCAGCAGATCAGCTGATCTGAATGCCAACCAACCAATCAGCTAATGGTTCAGCTGCTACCATTCTAAACATCCAACTGCCTCTTTGTTTGACAATTTGTAGATATTGTAATATTTTTGTTAACCTCAGTGACTGCTGTATGATAAGTGGTGTTCCTAGTAAAGCTTGCAAAGCTAATTCACTGAACTAATATGAAAATTGTACTGTAGCCTACCAGCAGCAATTATCCAAGGATCTACTCCCACTTTTGAGTTCTCTGGAAGGACACTGATCAGCCAGTCTTCCTGAGAGGGTGTCTCCTTCAGCCCTATACATGATTATTAAAATCAGTTTATGACACCTTCAAGAAATACAAATGTATACTCAAAATGACTCATGCCACTGTGGAACATGGAGTACTAAAATGTATGTGTGTCACAAATAGTGTCTAAACTCAAGTTTGGAACATTTTTTTCCAGTCTTAAATTAGGTCAAAACATTCTGACTTATTGTCTAGCTGTGATTCAAGCCTTATTACTCATGTTTTGACAGTTCTAAATGTTCATGTTGTATCTATACACCAACTTCATTAGAGAATCTTAAACTTTACAAACATATGTGGTTAACTATAACTTCTAAAATAAGAAGAAAAAAAACAAAACAAAGATCACTCAGTGTTTGTAGTTTATGTAGCATTACTTAGAGACAGTTATTATTTTCATCACTGAAACACCAAAGTGGACATTACCCATCTTCATGAGGGTCCAGTTGTTGTCCATCTGCTGGCTGGCCTGCAGGAAATATCGGCCATCAGTCCACATTGCAGCATGCTGCTCTGTGACGATGGCTGTACCTGAATGTCAAAGTATGCAAAAAAATTGGTTCAGCACTTTCCATTGGTTGCTGGATTTTATTTGTACACTAAACATATTCATTCATTTCTAAGAAGCAGCATATAAAGTTTATACCTCAGAAATTACAGCAGTGAACAAGCAGCCTGAGAAAGACTGAACTATTCAAACTGTGGTTATGTCTGGTCAGAAGGCAAGATTTCCAGTGTTTTATTACATAAAAAAAAACATCTTCCTTGAAAGTGCACAACCTTTAATGTGAAAGAAAACTAGTTTTGCTATCTGAATAATAATAATATGAAGATGAGATGAGGTGCACTGGGGTGTTTTTCTGGTTTACCCTTAACAGACCAGCATAAAAAATGTTCCTGCAAGTTTGGTTATCAAATGTCCTAGGTTTTTCCACAGTGAAAATCTTTGATTATACCTACACTTGCATGTGCACTGGCAGTCATGTACAAGCAATACAAACCTGCAGAGCCGTTGAATCCACAGATAAATTCACGTCTGCAGTCACACGGTGCAATGTATTCACTCTGAAAGTCACAGGGACAGAGAGAGAGGGTGAGATCAGCTTCATTAACAATCAGTGTGAAGTGGCTCTCCACACATCAAACATTTTAATTGCCACCATTGCTGCATGTCTTGTGCATGGAGAAGAAAAGAGGGAAGTGTAATGGGCAAGTTAGGGAAATGTAATGGGCAAAGGGCTACAATCAGTTGCAAAGGTCAGACAAGACAGTGAGAAGTGAATTCAGTTCACTATGAGAATTACATTTAGAGAAGTGACAGAGATAAAAAGAGCAGTTGTGAGATTTTCCATGTATCTTGCTAAGGGGTCACATAAACATGTTAAATGTAGTAAATGTATTTTGTGTGTGTGTAAGATTCAACTTACCTGATGTGCATCTCCAGATGGGATTATGTAAGCCTGTATAGGCTCAGAGAAGTATTTACAATTCTTCATTGCCTGGCGGAGCTGCCTGAGCAGCTCTCCTGTGATCTTTGGAGACATAGCCTTGTCTGAAAGGAAAAGGTATATGATATATTTTTTTAAAAGAGGAGATATGTTTGAAAAAATCCAGAGGAAACATTGAAATTTTAAAAAGCAAATATAAGGGTTATCAATATTTTAAGGTTGTACCTGCACGTAACCCTTAAACTGGTATTCTTAAACTTATTTTCTTATGTGCCACCACAGAAAGTGAAATCTGATAGGCCCTAGTTTCTCGTCAAAACCACTGATCAGTATCCAAAAACACTAATATACCTATAACCTAAAGGTAATCAGATATGCCACTAGAATTTCAAAACACAGATCTGGTTCTTTATAGATTACCTGACTTTTCGGAAGGCATGTTGAACTCAGATGACTGAAGCTGAACAGACACTGACTATAACCTACCAGACTATTTACGTGGAGCTCAAAGTCACAGGCCACACCTGTACCTTTATTCTGCTGCAATATGCTGATTAAGCAACTGTCACAGAAGTCAGGGTTAAATATTAAGTGAATAGGCTGATTGGGCTGAGGTAGCATTTGTGTGAGCCTTTTCACTGTAATAATCGCCTACAGCAGTGGATTCACCATCACTCTCCACATCCAGTGTGAGGCGGTGTAAAAAGCGTCCACAAGCCGACCAATCAGGTGACAGTATTCTACATCGATGAGGTCTCCTATTGGCTAGAAGCTCGGCATGCGATTGTTGTTTACAAGTTGACATAAAATGAATCAGCTGCATTCAGTATCTAAACTAGTAGCTAGTTAACTATCCCAATAAAATGCAATTACTGTATCTGATTTTGTGTAAAAAGTAAAAAAAAAACAAAGAGTCTGTGGTCGACTTTTCTTTCTACTGAGGCATCACTTTTTTTGTTTTGAACAGGCCGAACATTACACACCAGTAACTACTTCATTCAGGGTGTCGACGCTGGATTTAGAAGTGGGTGTGGTAGCACCCGGTGGGATACTAGTAAAGTTACTAGCTAATTCCCGAGCTTTACAGCTGAAATGAAGCGCTTTACTTGCAGCTCTCACAACAGACAACACTACAGACACAGGCGTGGGCTGACTGGCCGTTTTCCTCATTTTGAAAACAGTCCACAGCCATCTGTACTCCCTCTGAGCCGCCGTGAAAGAAAACGTTAGCATTTCAATCCGCCTCTAGCAAATATAAAATGATAAAGTAGCCCCCACCCACCCCCCACATGCAGCCAGTGAAGTGCTGAATACACACCCGGTGGTTTCGCCTTGAAAATGTGACACTCAGATTTAAAATCGAAGCGCTCTTTTTACCAGCTTGGACCTTGTGTTAATTTACAAAACAGGAGGCTGCCATTTCGCTGTTGACGTTTGCGGTCACGTGACTGCAGTTTCTTCCAGTAGACGTAGCGGGATCCGGACTCGCCTCTTCCTCTGTGAATAATTCATGCACTGTCTACAGCAAACACATAAACAAAATATTATTTCATTAATCTTTAAGATTGAGTCCACTTGAGTCTGTCAGTAAATCTCTGGAAATGAGGAAAAAAAGTAAAGTAAGTAAAGGTAAATGAAAGGCCACTAAAGGCTGTATCAACACTGAAATCAGCCTACATCTAATACACCTTTAACTCATTCCATTTTATTTCAACTCCTTTGGTTTTAACTTGTCGTTTTAACCATTTTTACTTTTTAATTGTTAGTTTTAATGAATATTTTATTGAATTTCTATTTCTGGTGAAGAAGAGAGTGCACCGGGTAGAGTGGTTGGAAACGAGTGTCAGGAGAGAACTTGGTAGTGAGACCTTCTGTGATGACAGAAAGACAGGAAGCCGAGCTGGAGGTGGCAGAGCTGAAGAGGCTAAGATTTTTGTTGGAAGCGACCAGAATGGACAAAGATTAGAAATGAGTATATGAGAGGGACAGCTCAGAGTGGTTTGGAGACAAATTTAGAGAGGAGAGGCTGAGATGGGTTGGACATGTGCAGGGGAGGGATTGTGGATATATTGGACAAAGTATGTTGAATATGGAGCTGCTAGGCAGAAGGAAAAGGGGAAGACCACAGAGAAGATTAGTGGATGTGAATGGTGAAGGAGGACATGCAGAGATTTGGGGTAACAGAGGGTGATGCTGGGGATAGGGTGAAATGGAGACAGATGATCCGTTGTGGTGAAATCTAAAGGGAGCAGCTGATAGAAGAAAAAGAACAAGAATCAATTTTACTGTCTTGTTATTGCCTTTTTGTTTCTTAATGTTTTTACTAATTTACTCGCTTCTGCAGCATATTTGTCTTTTCACCTGGAATGACATCTAGTATATAAATAAAGTTTTGCTTGCTTGCTTACATCTTGCCAGTTGTCTGATATGTACCACTGAATAAATCACAGGTTGCAGTCATTCTCCTGATTTTTTTTGGGGGGGGGGGTGTTTTGTTTTCCTTTTTGGACAGGCTGGAATGAAATGATATGAAAGGTTTTAAAAATCTTCTTCTCTTGCGAAGCTTAACAGAATTACTGTCCTGCTAAAAATTGTATCTGCGATATGCACACATTTATCCTGGATATTAACAAGGCATACAAACATTATCATATTTTATTCACAATTTTCAAGATATACACAAAATTTCACACAGATATTTTGAGAGTGCATACATGAAGAACAAAGTCTGGAGGTCAGAAAATACATAGCATTAAAACCACCCACTCATTTAAGACACCAAATGATATAAATGAAAACAATATCTAGTTTGTAGAAATTTCTATGAAGGCTACACAAAACACTTGTTGCCTAAACAGTTTATTACAAAAATGTAATGAAAAAAGGGAAGATCTTTATTGAGTGAAAAAAGTTCAATTTGACAGATTATCATTATTTGCTTGATGATCATTGGGCCATTTGATACACACATTTACAATCTTTTTAAGGTCATGTATCCCCACTGATGGTGCAAGGTGTGGCTGAGTCTGTGAGCTATAAATAAGTTGCTAAAGGCAGCAAACTGGCGAAGGCGAACATCAAGTCAAGAAGAAAAGTCCTTGGCATGAGGGCTGGGCTGACACTTCCTAATGGGAAATTAAAAAAAGGAGTTCACAGGTAATTCAAGCTTGGCATTAAACAAATGACAACAAGACTAGAGAATGACTAGAGATTTTGCTCAGAAACATCGAGTATCTAATAAAAGTGATCACTATGCAAATATTGTCTTAGGTAGTTTACATTATTGATAGCTGACATGGCTTCTAAGTTTTGCAAATTTTAGATATTATTGTATTGCTGGAATTACACAAAAGGACTTCTAAATGTTGTCTAAATACATTAACAATTTAACATTACCGTAAGGTATTTAAAGTGTAGTTAAAGCTTTGAGAACAGCATACAATGCACTTACTTGTACATTTGTCAGACTCTTTGTAGATGCCCATTTTCTCACTGGTTTTGACAGAGTTCAGCAGTTCAGTGCTCACATTCCCTTTAAAATACAGACAAAGTAGCAATGTTTATTTACACATATACTAATATACTATAGCTGTAATTGTTGCTTTGATATACCTGATAGTTACTACTAGATCTGTGGATTATTATGAAATGTGAATTTCTTTTGTAGTGAATGTTATGTTTTACTTTAAGTTGTTTGGCTGACAATTAAAAGTGATCCCTTTCCAGTATTTTGGCTTCAATAAGACAATAATGCTATGTAAGCAATTTCCATAACGCAGATGAAGAGCTTAATCTTTTTATTCAAATACAAATAATCTAACAGTGGCCTTCTGGGGAATTATTGGAATAGTAAACTCTTCACCTTTTAGGAGACCTCTGAGAGTATAAATGCCTGTCCTGTGCTATAGTGTGTGAAACCTGTCTACAGATTCTCCTCTGTTACCCCCTGGGACAAAGGAAGGGACAGAAAATGAGACTCCCAGACAGTCAACTCCAGTATCAGGTTACTTTTCATTTTTTTTTCAGGTTTTCTGAAGATTTTCAATACCCATTATTGTTCATTGTATTGATGTCCTGAAAAACAGCTTGCCCAGCCTGAAGCAGCTGAACCATTTATAGGCTTAGATGCTGTAGCATTCACACAAGACTCACATTAATCATGAAAATAGAGACAAAGGAACGCTGGAGGATAAAGACATAAACAGAAAGAACAGGCAGGGAAACACAGAGGAAACAAAAAATAAACAAAAAAAAAAAAAACTTAAAAAAAAAAAAAAAAAAAAAAAAAAAAAAAAAAAAAAAAAAAAAAAAAAAAAAAAAAAAAAAAAAAAAAAAAAAAAAAAAAAGCAAAAAACAAAAAAAACAAAAAAAGTAAATAAAAAAAAATAAAAAAAATCAACATCTCACAA
>VUQS01075802.1:20697-50455 GCA_015108495.1 Heterochromis multidens
CATAAAAGTAATGACATTACATAGGTTTGACAAAATTCAGCATCATTGATGTCACAAATTTAAACAAATCAATGATCCTTACAAATAAAGAGACTATCACTGGATTATTATGTGTTTATAAAATATATATATAAATACACACTATATAGACAAAACTCCACTTACACATTGTACCTACAGGAGCTGCTTAGCCATGGAAACCCATGACCTATGAAGCTCTTGGTGCACAGTTTCTGTACTGATGTTAAAACCAGAGGAGGTTTGGAACTCTGCAGTCACAGAGTCAGCAGAGCGTTGGTGACTTTTACACACCATGTGCCTCAGCACTCAGTGACCAGCGACCCCTGCTCTGGAAGTTCATGTTGTCTGCCACTTTGTGAGTGAGTTTCTGTGGTTCCTAAATGCTTCCACTTTACATATAATACCACTTACAGTTGATTGTGGAATATCTAGGAGGGAAGAAATTTCACAAAACTGACTTGTTGCAACGGTGGCACCATATTGCAGTACCACGCTCGACTTCAGTGAGCTCTTTAGAGCGATCCATTCTTTAACAAATGTTTGTAAATGTAGATTGCATGGCTAGGTGCTTGACTTTATACAACCACAGAATGAAACACCTGAATTCAAAGATTAAGAGGTGTGGCCCAGTACTTTTCTCTCTCTCTCTCTCTCTCTAGATATATATATACACACACACACACACACACACACACACACACACACACACACACACACACACACACACACACACACACACACATATATAGACTCCTTGAAACTACTAAAAAACCCAGATGACAACTGATATGCTCTACATTAAAATATTAACATATACATGTTTGGATTTTGTAAAGTTACCTACCTACTAAGCACACCTCACTAAGGCTTGGAACCTTAAATTAGTTTTCAGATGGGAGTCTTTAAAAAGCATCTTTCAAAGCCCAGACACCAGAGGGAAGTGATTTAAACACATTTCCCCAACAATCATGAATATTGCACACATTTGCAACAATTTTATATCCCGCTTTTCAGTTCAATCATTTTGGTTAAGGTAAAGCAATTCTGAAATGACCTTTCATGTTGGGGAACCAAACTAAATGTATGTTTTCCTTCACATGAATGGCCTTCAGTCAGTTCCAGCTGCCTAATAACACACCACATAAAAATGCAAATAAGAAACCCGTTTGTGCAGTCATTTTCATCCACTATCTAAGGCTACAAACTAAAATCAGGGTTTTCTCTGACTCTGAATGGTATTTCAACAGTTGACAGGAGTTTGGTCCCTCTGTGTACGGTAAATATAAAAAGTCTGTGTTACATTTTTTGACAGAAAACTATTGATTAATCAAACCAACTAACAAAACTATTTGAAAAATAACTGCATTACAATGCTGGTGAATTTCCTTTAGTTCTGGCTAAAACCTTTAAAAAAAAAACCTCTATGCAGGACAAACCTTTGATATATGTAGTGTGATATGCGTCAGCTAATATTTAATTCAATTACATTTTATAACAACAGTCACCTCAAGGTGCTTCATATCGTAAGGTAAAGACCTTATAATATTAGAGAGAAAACCCCAACAATCAGATCAGATCCCCTATGAGACGGTGGGTCGGAAAAACTCCCTTTTAACAGGAAGAAACTTCCAGCACAACCAGGCTCAGGGTGGAGCAGCCACCTGTTGGGGGGAGAGGGAAAAGAGAAGACAAAAAAGGAGAGCATAGGGAGACAGGACAAATAGGGAGACTAGGGCTGGCTATAGCAGCAGAATTAAGGGATGGTTCAGGTTCACTGGATCCAGCTCTAACTATAAGCTGTAAGCTTGGAAACTCTAGGAACCACAAGAAAGCCTGCAGCCTGAGAGCTCTACTGGTGCTCATGTCTGAGCAATAGGATGGATAATGGGATGTAAAACACGTAGAGTAGCAGATCTTGTCTAGACACATTAAATATCAGTGTTATCATCTTTTAGGTAGAATATCTGATGCTCCTATTTTTTTTCTTTTTTGCATTGCATTTATATAGTACTTTTATTGTAAGTGCTCTACAAGCTGCCTCTCATTCACCCACTGGCAGCACACCTATGGCAACAAGCCACTATGCAATCCACTAATGAAGGCGTTAAAGCCAGTGTCTTACTCAATGTGTGGAAAGGAGCCTGGGACTGAAGTGTCAACACTGTTATCAATCCACAACCTGCCCACAGCTAGTCATTATTTCAAAAACTGAACACACAGTTCAAAGTGATCAGCTGTAATATTAAGTTTTGTATTTTTTAAACCTGAAAAATGCCAGTTTTTCTCACTCTGTTAATGTGTTCTTTCTAGTGTCTCATTCTTGGCAGTTTCTTGCTTTTGCTTTTAGTGAATTGTACCTATGTAATAAAATGTCTTGCAGACATATTTTCACTGGAAATGGAAATGGAAATGAGTAAAAGTACATGTTCCATTTTCCATTTTGTCTGTATTCTTTGCTACCCTTGGCTCAGACAGTGATCCTGAAAGTGTAATCGGGTTTCCAGTAAAATGGAGAGAGGCCGAGAGACCGGTGGAAAGAGGAAGAGAGAAAAAGAATAGTCTACAGACATTACCCTGGCCTTAAAATTATAGAACCCAATCATGAAAATTCACATCGGCTGAGAGAGATGATGAAAGCCCTGGGGGCAGTAGAGCCTGCCAGTAAATAACACAGATAACAAGCTCATCACATCTGGGTATGTGCAGTGCCCAGGGCAGAGCACTGCCTCAGGCTGCCTGGCTTTCACACCTCTGTTATTCTGCTTTATTTTCACTCTTGGCTAAACACCCAACAGGCGGTTTATATGAAACCTGTTTCATGAAAAAATAACAAACACTCTTGTATGTCAAAGAAGGAATGTGTGAATATTGTGGCAGATGAATTTATTTACTCATAATAAGCTATTAGATTAGGGTGTGATCACCTTTGGGACAAGCGTTGGTGTGAACTAATTGGAAGGTGTTTAATTTAAATAGTGCTGACTCTCATCAACATCTATCATTCATCTGTAAGAATGAAGACCTTGAGCAAGTTATGTAACATATAAAAAGTTATTGTTAGGATCTCAGTTAGGTAAGTGCTCAGTAATCAGTGAAAGAAAAATTTGGTCAATTTAATATAAAGACTATTATGTGACAAACTTCTCTACCCACTGATAGTCACATTTTATTGAAAACCTTTTACTCTACCAGTAATAGTAATACAAATCCACAAAGCATATTCTATTGATAAGACAAAACTGAAAAAGTTAAGTAACAAAAAAATCAAAGGCAAGAGAAAACTTACTTCTCTTTATTTCCATGTCTATTATGAGCATTATTCATTGCTAAAACTTAACTAATAATTATACCCTGCTAGGCCTGCAACAGTGAGATTATAAACCAAACAAAGGATTACACCTAATTAGAATGAAGATGCCTGACAAACAATAGGCAAGAAAGACATCCAAACACAATTTGAATTACAGAAAAATGTAAAGTAAAGAGACAAACTGTCTCACAGTATGACTGAATGAGTGACCTGAAAGTCTGTTACCACAGTCATTTTACACATTAATTAGGCAAGGTCCAAACTGAAGTTCAGTTCTGCCGCTATATCAGCCACTGAAGTAAATACAAACACACCGTGGCCTTTCTTCGTATATTTGAGTGTTTTTGTTCTTATTATTATCACAAGTAAACTGAACAGTTCTTGCTGGCTTTCAATCTTCTAAAGCTTTTGAAATAAGACACAGTATGTGACATCCTATTTTTTTTTATCTCATTTGAGTCTTAATTCTCAGTACCAGCAAAACGTCATTAGTGTTCAACTGCATTAACGTGTGGTTGCAGCAAGTTTACTGCAAGCCTTACAAAGGAGTATTAAGGCCACATTAAGAACAAAAAATATTTGAAAAGTTTCTCATTGTTCATTTTGAAAATAAAATCGAATTGTTGAGAATATGGTCAACTCCCTTAGTCCATGGGCATTGCTCTCTGTGTTTTTGTGGACTTGTGAAATGCCATCAGTTGCAGCCTGATCTTCTGATACATGTCCCCTTTGTACTGCATGAAGATGTAACCATCAATACCCTTGTATCTGCCCATTGCCAGTTATTTCACTCTGCACAAATGCAGCCAACTCTTCCAAGATTGTGTTTTTTTTCTTCTGAACAGACACAGTTTTCTGCACCATCTCTTCAGAGTCCTTATACTTATCCCACGCTGTGTTTATGTGCTAAAAGAAAAATAATTTCCTTGTTACTAAAACCGATTCCGAAGTACACTTTTACTAACTCATCTACACAAGGCATTTTGTAGAGGATGAGTGTATTAAAACTTCTCACCTGTATATTTTTAACATAGCTCTAATACTCTGTTGTATGACCTTGACATCTTGACATTTCTATATACTTTAACTGTAACTCAGTCTGAAGTAAGACACAACTCATCATTTGCTTGTGCTGAATGCAAATGCAGTAAGAACAAACTGAGGGTTACAGCTGCACCCCTACTTGGATGGCCTTTCCCAGTTATTAGTTGGATGACAATGTTAAAAACTGGTTGCATTTGAGTTGGGTTATACAATAGAAAGAAATAAACCGACAATCTGTACTTACCCTCAAAAGAATCCCACACTCATTTATAATGCTGTTGGTGCCAGTGTAGAGGACACTGGTGAAGCAGAAAGGAGGACCTGGTTCACACAGAGAAATAATGAATAGAGGGAGGCTTGGACACTTGAAGAAACTGGACACTGAGTGTTTACACACCCACCCACCACCCACAAATACATCATGTGTTTTTGTTTTTTTTTTCAAACACTGTCCTCTCAGTTAGAATTAGATTCACACACACATTCAAAGTCATATATCACAGCTCCCACTAACATTATAAAAACCCAGTGAATGACTTTGTGTTCTGCCACAGCACACGTTTTCTCTTCAGTACCAGTCCGTAATGTTTTAATAACAGTGTGTACTTTTCTAAGTAGTCAACGTCTTATTAATATTGTATGGTGACAGCAAAAACACATTTTTATTGAGACTGACAGTGTTACCTTGATTTGGCAAGCTAACATGCATTTTTTTCTTCAGTATTCAATAAGCTCAAGAAAGCAAACTGCACTGGTATAAAGTGTGCCCGGTTATCACAATACCTTAGTTTTGCAGTAACTTACCATACTGAAGCTACCGTTCCCTACTTATTTAATTATAGGAGTTAACAAATAAATAACTTAGCATCCACATAAAAATAAACACGAACTCATCTTAATTTAAAAACTTCTGACTTGCTCCTGCCCCTAGAGATATGCCCGTGAACACCACCGTGCTTAAAGACGCCACTTAACTTCGCTGTCCATGGTTCTGTTTCCAAACATCGCGAGAATGAGCGAGAGAGCCGCTCACATTCAAAGAGTGGGAGTCCTTATTACAATGAGAGACACACAGCCCACCGAAAAATAACTAAAAAATTGTAGCAATTCTTAAAATTCCTATAGTATTTAGGTATTTAATGAATTACCCACAAAATGTGCTTATTATGTCACAGAAAAAGAGCTACGCTGAACAAAACATAATCTTTACAGGGTGAGTTAGTGTTTATAGCAGTTTAATATGTATATTAATCCCCCACCATATGAAGCACCCGAAAAAGAGCATACAAAATAAATAAATAAATAATAATAAAATAAAAACTTCGACTCATTAAACATGAAAGCTGTAATGTTATAGATATATACTTTATTAATTCTCTCTGATAAAATAAAATTACAAAATAATTTCAACCTCAAACGGCACTTTCCTTGTTCGTGATTATTTAACGTATTGATAATACATATATCATAATTGTCATGACGAATGAGAAGAATATTATAGTTTAATAAGGTAAGATATCAGCTATAACTGCGTTTAATCATAATAGTAGAAAAGACTAAGCAATACAAAGCTATATTTCGTTAACAGCATACTGTACAATATTCCAAGCGTATGTAATTCAGTATTTCGGCCACAGCGTGTCGCTAAAAGATAGTTTTTAATATTGTCTCCAATGTAAAGGTAGGCTTGTCTCTTTTTCCATCACGCCATCACAATTCCTCTCAGATATATCTTAGTCTTTCATTCTATATTTTATTTATTTCATGAACATCTGTTCCTTCATGGCCATTTATCCTTTGTAAGGTTTATTTGTGTTCCCTTGTGTTCATCCGTAGTCCACCTTCATCTGTTATAGCAGTCCATGTACAGCACTGTAACAAGTCCATGCTCAGATTTTCACAGTTATTCCCTCAGAAATATTGTCAAGATATCTGCAACGCCTCCTGCTATCTTTTGTCCCCAGTGACAGCAGCGTTCCCTGCCTCTTATTGAAGTCCATTTAAGAGAGAGCACTTTGGTTGTCGAGGTGTGTGTATTTGTGTGTGTGTGTGTGTGTGTGTGTGTGTGTGTGTGTGTGTGTGGGGGGGGGGGGGGTGTCTGTTCCTGTGTCTTTGTGGCAGTTTAAGTGATCGAGCAAGTGAGAGTGTTTGAGTGTATTTCTTAACACAGAATACATTCATGATAACAGTGAGCTGTTTTGGGACTGCAAGTTTGACAAAGAATGGCAGTAAAGTACAGGGTCTCCTTGCCTTTATGAAGGGTCATGAAAAAGCTTAATCATAGCAACTTAGAGTAATACAACTAAATCACTTTTGGATTTTTAACAAGTGTCAATGTACAGACAATGTTTTACAGTTGCATCTTGGTCAGTCTGACTCTAGTCAAGTAAAATATTTTTTTTTATTGTTTTGATTGTTTTAACTACAGTTAGATCCATAATTTGTTGGACAAAGACACAGTTTTTGTGATTTAGCCTCTGTACATCTCCACAGTGAATTTTAGATCAAATAATCAAGATGTGATTGAAGTGCAGACTTTCAGCTTTAATTCAAGAGGTTTAACAACATTTTTGCATTAACTGTGTAGGAATTAGAGCCATTTTTATATACAATCCCCAATTTTCAGAGGCTCAGAATTTAATTAGACAAACTAACATAATTTAAAAAATAAGGACTGTTTTTAATACTTGGATGAAAATCCTTTGCAGTCAATGACTGTCTGAAGTCAAGAAGTCATAGACATCACTAAACACTGTGTTTCCTCTCTTGAGATGCTCTGCCAGGCTATCATCAAGCTGCCTTCAGTTGCTGCTTGTTTGTGGGTCTTTCTGACTTTAGTTTTTGTCTTCAGTAACTGAAAAGCTGCTATGTTGGGCTGAGATCAGGTGACTGATTTGGTCATTGAAGAATATCCAATTCCTTTGCCTTGAGAATCTCTTGGGTTGCTTTTGCAGTTTGATTTAGGTCATTTTTCATTTGCACTGTGAAGCGCTGTCTGATCAGTTTTGCAGCATTTGTCTGAATCTGAGCAGAGAGTATATCCCTGTACACTTCACAGTTCATCCTGCTACTTTTATCAGCAGTCACAATATCAATAAACACCAGTGACCCGGACCCACTGGAAGCCATACATGCACATGCAATATCACGACATGCCTCCACCATGTTTGACAGATAATGTGGTATGTGTCTGATCATCGGCTGTTTTTCTCCTTCTCTAAACTTCATCATAATTCTGGTACAAGTTAAACTTGGTTTCATCTGTCCAAAGATTTTTTTTTCCCAGAAATGTGCAGGCTCTTTCAGATGTTTTCTGGCAAAGTCTAATCTGGCCTTCTTGGTCTTGAGTGTAACCAGTGGTTTGCAGCTTGTTGTAAACCTTCAGTATTAACACTTATGAACTTACGATTGTAGACTTTGACAATGACACACCCACGTCCTCAAGAGTGTTTTTGACTCAGTTAGATGTTGTTAGGTTGTTTTTTAGCCAGGGAAATAATTCTGTCATCATCCATTTTAGTTGTCTAATGTGGTCTTTCTTTTTAAGAATGAACCAGACTGTTGATTTGGCCACTCAACAGTCAACACTGATTGATTTATTTTGACTTTTTATCATAAAATAACAAGGCAACAGGCCTCACCTGGCCATGAAACTGCTCGTCAGTCAATTTTCCAATTACTTTTGAGCTTCTGAAAATGGTGGACAGTGTATAAAAATATCTGTAATTCCTAAACAGTTCATGCAAAATTTTTGTAAAATCCCTTGAATTAAAGCTGAAAGTCTGCACTTTAATCACAACGTGATTGTTTGATTTGTACTCCACTGTGGTGGTGTACAGAGGCAAAACTACAAGACATTGTGTCTTTGCCCAACAAATTATGGACCTAACTGCATCTGTGGTAGACCTCTGGGTCATTATGCCCAAATTTAGTAGCATTAAACGAGAACTCGCACTAAATGTGGGGCATCAAGATTGTGCAAAGCGCCAACTTTTAAAGTCCTGCAGGGTTTGTTTTAACGAGTATCATCTTCAAAAATTAATCAGCCGTTTTTAAATACCAGTATAATAAATGTGTGTATAATAAGCTAATCTTTCATCTAACAGCCACCCCACTATTAATGCACTTAATACAACTATTAATTGTCCATTTTCTGCTGCTGTCATACGAAACATCCACAGAAATGAAACAAAATCAAAGTCTCATTTCAGCACAGCAAAGTACACTTAAACATCAGTTCAGTTCAATCTGTAATTCAGTAAATGCAGTAATAAAGTCCTGTTGTAGTTGTGTTAGGTTATTTTACCATCAGTTACCGTCTTCATCATCACAAATAAACATTATGATGACTCATGTCCCTCTGTATCAGCTTGTTTCAGCTTGATCTATAATTTGTGTAGTTCACTGAACGGTTACAATTCTCCTGGCTGAGTAATTAAAATGTCACAACTACGCATTGTAAGTCTAAACTACTGCATCAGCTTACATCCACAAAAGATAAATTGTTAAGATGAAGATTTTTTACAGTGTGTCTACATTGCTTGGCAGTGCTCTATGGAGATTGACAGTGCATCATGTGCTTGGCAGTATAGGCTTTAGTATCATCTTGTGGGCTAGTGCATTATTTTCTGTGTGTGAGTGTAAATAGGGCCTGCTTTGTGAGAGATTGTATGTTCATGTTTGTGCTGTGTTAACTTGTATTGCGTGGATGACATGATTTGTGTATGTGTGTGTCTGTGTGGTGCATGCCACTAGTAACTTATTTTTGTATTTTTCATTTTTTAAACCATGGTCGTATTGATCGAACCTTCTGTTAAAGGGATGCTCGTTAATACACAATTAGCATTCAGATAGAAAATACATCATAAGGATAAAAAGTCATGGTCATTAATTCCTGATGACGGGAGTGAGGGATTGGGAGGGGGGAAGGAAAGAGAGGGAGAAAGAGAGACATAGAAGAGAGAGAAATAGAGATAATAAAAGGCATTCTTCAGTAATTGGAGTGGATTCCATTTAGGAGTTCATATAATTATTCTTCGTTATTTCTCCTCTTCTCTCCTTCGTCCTCCTCATTCTCTCTACCTCCATTTCTCACCCTCTTGGCATCCTTCCTCCCCCTCACACCTTTTAGAGTCTCCATTTTATCCCCATTTTTCTTCTCCTTCCTTCATCAAGTAAAGCGCCCCAAAGTCCCTAACATGTCTCATCACTCATACAGGCCCTCCATCTTAATCCCATTATTTCTCCTCACAGTCTTCCTCCCTCCCTCGCGAAGCGTTAGTTTCTGAGGATCACCAGACATTTCTCTTGTCCCCCATTTCTCTCCTTTAGTCTGAAGTGAGAGGACTAGCGCAGCCCTCGTACTTCCTCCCTGTTTTTTTCCTCATATTTGTCCTCTCTTGGTCCAAAAAGAAGCTGTCCTCAGCAGCTAGAGGTGCACGTGTTGGGGTTGGAGCTAGCCTCCAAGCTTCCTTCTGGGCTCAGGGGTGGTGGCGACAGAGGGGACTCCAAGGCCAAAGTAGAGACCGGAGCTGAAGGTGGTGCAGGAGCTGTGACCTGGACTGGAGATACTGAAGCTGGCGCAGTGGTTAAAGAAGCAGAAGGGGACAGTGGGACCACAGCACCTCCACCTCCTCCTCCTCTACCATCCCGTGCATCCCTCTCCCGGAGCAGGTGAACCAGGGCAGCATGCTGGGCGCTGAGGGTTGCAGAGAGGTGCGCGGGCAAGGCGTTGAACCCTGCTGTGAGCTGCTCCACCCGCTGCTCCAGGGACAGCATCTGACGCTCCAAGTCCTCGCTGCGGTCGTTGAGCTCGGACATGAGCTCATACATGACACTCTGCATCTATGACAGGAGAGAGTGGAGAGTGGGAGATGAGTCAGTGCACACAGTGTGCTTTGAAGAAAGGAGACAGACTGCAAACACATAAAAACAGAAGAACTACAGAGTTGTTCTGTTAAAGCTTGTTTTTTTTTTTTTAAATCTTTGGTACTAAGTAAGGAGAGACACTAAGTAGAGCAGGAATGTCAAACTCATTTTAGTTAGGCCACATGCAGCCCAGTTTGATCTCAAGTGAGCTGAGTAAAACCACTGCATAATAAGCTAAAAAAACAGCTTGAAACTTTTTTCTTTCTTTTAGTATAAAGAAGTACATTCTGAAAACATTCACATTTAAAGAAAAATGAACGGCCTGAGATGTAAAAATAGGTGAAATTTTATCGGTTTTTCCACAATTGACAGCCTGCTGACAATACAAAGAAATGCTTCAGTTGTAAATGAAGCGCTTTGGCGCGGCTCCTTGGCTTAACCACTTTACCTTGGCTTGGTAAGAAAGCTGTAAAACTGGACATTTCTGATTCTGAATTTTAGATTTTTGTAGTTTCAAAGTTTTTGTGTGTATGCCTATTTTGTATGTATTTTTCTGCAACCACTGTTCATTGGACTGCTGCCTATCTTTGTCTTCACAAAGGATATTTTAAATCTCAACAACCTCCTGTCGCTGCAAATTTTTACACTCAAGTGAGTCAGTTTGGTGGACCAGTTGGGGCCTGTGGGCCATGGTTACAGAATAAGGTAAAGTATAAGAAAGAGTAAGACTAAGTAAATAGAAGAAAGTATCCAAGAGGGATTGGAAGTTATAAATCACACTAGGCTTGGCATTATAACATTGTGAAGAAAGAATAAGAGTGAGAAGAGAGAGAGAATGAAAGGAAGCCAACAGAATGTCCCTGCCTTGCACATCCTTGTCTCTGTAACCATGGTAAATGCACAAGTGGCCAATTGAGACTGAGATTGAAAAATTGCAAAATATTTGGTGCTAAAGGCATTGCTCCTCTGAAAGAACAACCACACACAACACACGCACACACACATGTGCGCTTACATTCTCACTCAAACACCCACACAGTAACAGAAAAAACATGAGCACTCCCCTCCCTCCTCTCGTTTCCTCCTCACTCTCTCACTCAGTCATCCCTGTTTTAACACTTCTTCTGGTTGCTAGGAGATGCAAAGCCACAGAAACAGGCAGGTCAGCATGGAAACGGAGAAATGCTGTGCTAAATTTTTTTGGGGAGTAAAAGCATGTCAGGTATGAGTGACTAACCTGTATGCAAAAATGAAGAGCACTGATGTGTGTCTCACCTTTGAGAGATCCACTAGTGTGTTGGCCTGATCGCTGAGTTTCCTCTGCTCCATTTTCACACTGCGTAATCTGCAAACAGATGCACACATAAAACACACATACAGGGTGGAAACCCAGTAAATATGCTGTGGTTGGACCAGAGAATTAATCCCTCAGGGTTCAGACAACACCACTCTGGAGCGGTCACCTTGCCAAGTTGAGCTTCATTTCTACCTGCAGTGTGTGCCTGGATTTGAATGTACAATCACAGCAAGCACACACTGTGGACAGAAACATAGTAATTATATATATATATATATATATAAAAAAACTTCAGGGGCACAAGACCTACAGGGAAATAAACTAAAGGAAAAAAATTACATTAAAAAAATCATTGTACTTCAATTAAAAACCTATTGGACTCTCAAAGCACAGTACAATAATTGGTGAACTAACCTGTGTTTTCATAAAACAAACCCTGTGAGGCTGATTTTATGAGACTGCACCTCCAACTGAGCCCGTCTCCCTGTTATGCTAACAGGTTTCAACCACAAAATGTACTCCTATTCCCATCAAGCCAACATGGTTACTGTGGTGACACAGTCAGTCTCTCAATCCACAGTCCACATGCACAAGAATTAGCCTTTCAATGTTAGAATTAAAAGAGTCTTAGGTCTCTTGACTCTGGGTTTTGAACTGTCCTTGAGTTGAACTGTGAAAGATCAAAGGATAAGGAAACATTAAAGGGATCCTTCATTTAGATGCTGGACAGAGGATATACAAAAATCTTTTTTTATGGGTGAATTATGCTCTATGCACTTGTAACACCAGCAACACTTTTTGGGAGAGATGATAGGATGATCAGAGTGTCTCTAACAGTACACAATGCACTGATTATCCATTCCCACAAGTGTATTTGCCTGGAATGAACCTGCCCTTTAGTAGATGTCTGTGTGTATGTGTGTGTATGTGTGTGTGTGTGTGTGTGTGTGTGTGTTTGTATGTGTGGGGATTAATGCATTTTATCTGATGATCAGCGTTGATTCAACCTGTGGGTGGATAGAAAGTACAGCTGATTTCAAAGGCTTCATCAGCTCAGCAGCACTGTCATGTGCATGTGCCCGTGTGCACGAGTATGCTTGCGTGTGTGTGCCTGTACGTAGGTGTGTGTGAGGTGCGGTCTCACTGATGTATAGCCTGGAGGAACTTCCGCTGGTGTTTGCGGACTCTGGAATGGTCGATCTTCTTCATCAGCTTGGTGTGTTTGTAGATGAGCCAAGTCTCTCTTAGTACGTTAGCAGCTGCATTCTTTATCTGCTCCCAAAAACAATAAACACACATATACAGACATATTGTTAGCAACAGGTGGTCTTTGGCAACTGAAGCTGCCAACAGGTTTGCCCAGCCCTCTTCTCTTTCTCTTTTTTCCCTGGTTTCTCTATTATCTATGCAAAGAAAAAAAACTAAACCATCATTCTCTTCTTAGAGGTTGCCCTCATTCTCTCTCTCTCTCTCTCTCTCTCTCTCTCTCGCTACACATACCGGCTTGCCTGCCAATGCTTTTCATGTGTGCATAAACAGCTCTCTCCTTAGGGAGATTGGCAATGAGAACCTTCAGGAGTCTCCCCCTCACACACACTTCTCTTTTCTCTTGGTCTGTCTACATGCCACATTATATCTTAGACTTATTCAAATGGGCTGCATTATCTTGGCTGGCTGAAGTAATTCAGTGCAGCACCATCGCAGTGTATTAAAACCAGTGATCTTCTATTTAATTATGACAACAACTGAAAGCAACAATCGTTGCACAGTCACTGCACTCAAACTAGCTGTCAAAGGCATTCCTCATCTCTACAGAGGAGGAACATTAGCCTATGTAATGAGGCTCAGTTGTGGAGAGCCACTCCAAGATGGTTATTTTTCTTCAATTCATTTGTTTGGACCAGCTGAATGTAAGATTTCTGTGATTTAATAAAATGCCGATTTAAAATGTCAGTATCTGGTCATTTTCTATTGATAAATATCAGGATTCTTTTACCTTCACATGGATCCATATTTGCTTCTGTATGTTTTATGTATTTTATAGGTTGCTATGTAATTACAACACAGGGGTCTGACACCCATCGAAAAAAGCGAGGGTGGACACCATAGAGAAGGGAGAGAGAATCTGTAAGGACATAAATTGAATGAGAGACTTCAAAGAGATGCTGAGCATTGAACAAAGAACAATTATACCCCCGTCTGAGGAGCACAAAAGACCCCGGCAGCTTGGCTAATCAGCACCCATCCACCGCAGTCAAGGACTGCTCACTCACATACACGCCTACACATACACACATGCAGACATACACACACCATTGGCTACAGATGAAGAGAGTAGGAGGCCGTGGGAAGTGCAGATGTGTTTTCAATAACACAGAGGAAGTCAAACCAAATAGATCTCATCTAGCAAACTATAGATAATATATAAAGGCCCGCATGATTCAGCAAATTCTACATGTTACCAACCATTTTTAAAGATAGTTAACATAAAAAAATGTAATTTTTAACTTTTATACTGCTTGTTTACAGAATATTAAAACATGGTATGTAAATCTGACAAAAAATAAGGTAATTCTACAAAATAAAACACATATTTTTATGTTAAAATGTATGGCATGACATAATTTGATTGTGCAGGGCTGAAAAATAGAGGTAAAACTGATATCCTGAGCTTTTCTGAGTATCATCTCCCAGTGTGTATCAATGGGATTACAGAACTCCCAACCATGTGGCAAACACAGACACTGACAGACCTGCAAAGATGTAAAGAGGCATCACAACCATGACATGTTGTCAGTAGGCCTAGGGCACTACTGTTGTTAATATCTTTATAGTAGCACTTTTTGAGACAGCACAGCATCTAAATCACAACTACATACTCTGCTGAAGAGGATACATGTAAGGACGTGTTAATTAGTGTTAATTTGCTTGGATTATGTTGCGACAAATAGAGTTCATCTAGTTTTTTCTTTTTCTTTTCTTTTTCTTTTTTTACAGGCCAGGGTGCTAAAGAGCACATTCAGTACTGTTTAAAACTGCAGGCCCTTTGGTAGACTGAAATGCCAGATCTTGTTTATCACATGATTAATGGCTGCAGGGTGAGTGAAAAATGATGATTGATGGCATCTTGTGTCTGACTGAAAGGCAGGCTGCGGAAGTTTTTCCACAATTTTCAAGCACAGGTCCAGCAGTGCAGAGGGAGTCTCTACCACTGCTGGCGATTTTTTTGCAGATGATGATAAAGCATCATTTGGAAAAAAAAATTACCTCACCACCAGCACACTGTATTTAATCGTCTCTCTCCTGTGAATCAATGTAGATATTGACGCAAAGACAGTAACTCCATTAGCAAAACTAAAAGACTCAACATGAACCGCTAAGAATACGCCACGAGAAACCAAACGACAGCAGTGGCAGCCATTCCTGGACCATATGGCTTGTACTCGGGCAACCATGTTAGGGCCATCTGGCTGGTTTGGGTCAAAGATCTGTTCTGGCTGCTCCCCTACATGGCACACCTTATGGCAGGTACATGCAAAATCTGTTAAAGCAAGGGGCTCCCACATCTCAGCATGTTAGGCAGTTGATGACATATTGCAGAGTATAAATCAATCAGCAGAAACATTTACTGATGTTACTATATATATAAAACCTGCATATAATACTGTAATAACAGAAAGGTTGTATTTATTATATCAACATTAACTGAAATATTAACATTGAGAAAAGAAGAGAAAATAGACTTTTTTTTCTAATCAGTTTCTGTACTGTTGGAAACAAGATCAGAGGTAAAGCTAAATTGCTTGATCTGTCTGACCCAAGAAAGACTCAATCTTTTCCACCCTGGAGGCCCCTGTACCAGGATTATAAAGACACAACCAGTGCCATTTTCAAAGGCTGCCAAGTGTGGGACATTCACTTAAAAGGCAATAGGCTTATTGCTGCTATGACTAAAATGGATGTAGAATTTGTGAGAATTTTTAGACCAGGTTCAATAACATTAGTGTCACTGACTTATATAACCTCACTGGCTACTTTATTAGGTACACCTGTTCAACTGCTCATGAACGCATCATTAATGCAAATATCTAATCACATAGCAGCAACTCTGTGCATGTAGGCATGCAGACATGGTCAAGATGACCTGCCGAAGTTCAAACTGAGCATCAGAATGGGGAAGAAAGGTGATTTCAGTGACTTTGAATGCAGCATGGTTGTTGTACCAGATAGGCTGGTCTGAGTATTTCCCTGGTTATCTACTCTGATTTTCCCATTCAACCATCTCTGGGGTTTACAGAGAACGATTTTGAAAAAAAGAAAAAAAAATATCCAGTGAGCAGCAGTTCTCTGGGTGAAAACGCCTTGTTGATGCCAGAGGTCAGCGGAGAATGGCCAGACTGCTTTGAGCTGATAGAAAGGCAACAGTAACTCAAACAACCACTCGTTACAACCAAGGTATGCAGAAGAGCATCTTTGACATCGTCAACACATTGAACCTTGAAGCAGATGGGCTACAGCAGCAGAAGACCACACCTGGTGCCACTCCTGTCAGCTATGAACAGGAAGCTGATGCTACAATTCACACAAGCTCACCAAAACGGGACAATAGAAGATTGGAAAAATGTTGCCTGGGTTGATGAGTATTGATTTCTGCTGCAACATTCAAATGGTAGGGTCATAATTTGGTGTAAACAACATGAAAGCATGGCTCTGGTGGTGTAATGGTGTGGGAGAGATTTTCTTGGCACACCTTGAGCCCCTTAGTACCAACTGAGCATCATTTAAATGATACCTATTAATAATGCTACCTGAGCATTATTGCCAACCATGTACATCCTTTCATGACCACAGCGTACCCATCTTCTGATTACTGCTTCCAGCAGGAAAATGAGCCATATCACAAAGCTTAAATCATCTGAAACTGGTTTTTTGAACATGACAATGAGTTCGCTGCACTCAAATGGCCTCCACAGTCACCAGATCTCAATCCAGTAGAGGACATTTGGGATGTGGTGGAATGGGAGATTCACATCATGGATTTGCAGCTGACAAATCTGCAGCAGCTGTGTGATGCTATCATGTTAATATGGACCAAAATGAGAAATGAGAAATGTTTCCAGCACCTTGTTGAATCTATGTGATGAAGAATTAAGGCAGTTGGCAAGGTGTACCAAATAAAATGGTCTGTAAGTATATATAAGGTACACAGTTGCTATTTACTTACTAATTTATAGTCTCAAGTAAAAATGAACATTTCTGTTAGAGTTTTTCAAGTCTCACTCTAGATAAAGAGACATTATATTTCCAAATGAATTCCAAATTTAATAATTTTGGCCCTACAGTTTTACAGCTGTAGGCTACAACTGGAGATTTTTACTCAGTTGGACATTTACATAAAAGCCTAGGGCTTATGGGGTTAATGACCTGTGCATGCAATTAGTAGTTAGGTTCTGAGATGCTGGACACACAATGGTGTTTTTCAGGAGATCAGAAAACAAACAGACGAATTGCCTTGGCAACAAACTCATCCATGTGCCACTGTGACACGTGGCCTTACCTGCTCTGACCTTCCCCTCACAGACACGGTGACAAAGGGACAAGGACACTTAGGCAGACACACAAACATGGCCACACACAAGGAAAATAATCACTATCTCAACATCCAAAGCAAAGCAGAGTGATGGCCTTAGGCTCAAATAAAAGGTGAAACAAATCAATAAAATCTCACAGAACATTTAATTACAGTAAAAACTGATTATTATTATTGAGAGTTTAAAACTTTTTCTACATTAGAAGGAAGCTCACACACAGTTTCAACTGGCAAAAATTTAAAAACATCAATGGGATATGTAAATGCACTCATGGAGCGTTAATATGACTACCCTAATAATGAATAAAGTGGTGTGCATATAAATTAAAAGGCTGCTGGAAGTTATTTTTACTGTGTGGAGTAGAAGCTAGCTTAGTGGAAATCTTCGGGGGTTACATCGCTCCCATTTGGCTAGTGGTGTAAACATTGGAAGGCACTGCAGCACCTCCTCCTTGGCCAGAGTCCAGAGTGCACTCTGAATATTCAGACAGGCCGAAGCGCTGAAATATGCTGCAGGGACTCGTAAAAGTGCACTGAATTAAGCAGTCGTCCAGTGTGGAACCAGAATATGCATTCATAGTGCAAATTTCTAGAAAGATTTTTTTCAGTTCCCAACTTTGGAACAAGATTTTAAAAGCCTGAAAAAAAAAAAAAGTAATGACTTCAGATACAGACACTGTCAGCCACAGTCACACGGTCAACTGGCTCATTGCTGGAGTGGAATTTAACTCTGGATTTTGACATCGTATAGCCATCAAAAGGAAGGAGATGTTAGCCCACTGACTTAGCAACTGAGTAAGCATGTCCTGCTTTTCTCAGTGCTGAGTGCCCTCTCAGCACTGAGTTGAGGGTTAAATTTTGACCAAATGGACTCCCAGCAGTGCTCTGAATCAACCAGTGATTCAGTATACAGGCACAAAAAACAGAAAACAGCTGCAACAAACCAAACAAAAGCAAAAGTCCTGACATCAAACAACAGCACTTCACACCTCACAGACATAGTCGACTTAAGGACTAACTGTTATTAATTAGCATTTGCATTAATCCTATCAGAGGGATAGACTTCATTGAGCACTGCATGAAAATTAACCCTGTGCATCAGTCTTTGGAAGGAAATCATTCTCTCTGATAAGGTTATTAGGTCCTCCACACCCAATCTGCATTGCACAAGAGTTCAAGATATCAACTTCAATCTTGACAATGTTGTATAAAAATCTGATCTGAGGATGAAAGCAGAAAGTACTCAAATCGTGAAAATTGAAAGGATTTTAAAATTTGTTAAAAAGTGTCAAAATCATAAGGAAAAGTTAATTTCCTTGCTTGATAGGCTTGCTAGATTATTAGATTTAGGCATTTGGCTCTGATTTTGTTGATGGTCAACCACACCCTATTCTTTACACAACATTACAAAATTATATTAGCTTGCACAACACCCTGTTCAGATCAGCTAAGAGCTTCTCTCTGGCATTTAATTGACATTCTTGTTAATCCTTCAAAGGGAACTAGACAGCATTACAGCGAGTTAGAAAGACAGAGTGTGTGCTTTCCTGTCTGTTTGTGTGCGTGCGCACATATGATGATGGCAGGATGTTGAAGCTATTGTTGCATTATTTATTATAAAGCTTTGACTGATTGTATTCTCTTGGTACAAAGATGTGGCAAAGAATGGCCATGGCTATGTAAATCAATGTGCACACAACAGCTTCAATCATTGGTCTCTCAGTGATAGAGGGCAGGAGACAATTACCACAGCATAAACCGTAGACCCTTTGAAGGGAAATGTCACCAAGCAGCATGCTGCATATTGCTCTATGAGGCCTCCGTTACTTGATGAGTGGGTTTATTAAGGTCGTGAATTACCTGTATTGATGATGGCATTTTAAAATATAAAATATGATATTTTTGCTTTAGGGGCTAATAAAATTGATCAGTGTGACAAAAACATAAATAAAAAATACAATACTTTTCTAGTTACCAATTAAAGACTTCAGGGTTTGATGTGACTTTTCTCAACCTTTACACCTTAGGCGTACATGTACCATAGCAGGTACTTTTGTAATTACCAGGGGGGTGGGAAAAGATTGTAGGTTAGCCCAATAAACGATAAAAATTGATTTGATTATAGTATTTAGTACATTTACAGCCACAATTACCAGCTACACAAACTGCACAGCCTCCACATAATCTGATCTGAATCGAGTTGAGCAGAAAAGCTGAAAAGGCTAAAAAACTAATGGATAAATGATTGATATGTACATTGTTTGCCACTTGAAGAGGTGAACATAAATTTGCATTTCAATGAGTACTATGAATGCAAATTAAGGTAACCTGCTGAAATAAGAATCTTTAGGCCTGCTATCGGCCTGGTAAAGCTGTGCTTTGAGCTAAACTGATCATGCTAATATGATCATACTACACTGCTTCACCAGGCTGTTGGCAGGCCTAAAGACTCATATTCACTGTACTAACCAAGAAACTTTCCAACAATAACAAAAACCAAGGTTCTGATGTCAAGGAGGTAAAACACTTTGATTTTTCAAACTTCTAACATTAGCACAAAGCACACAGTACTGCTGCAAAATTTATATAGGTATCAATTCAATAATTAGGCTCCAGTCACACAGAGAACGGTTTGCGACTGCCTGGCAACCACCGGTCGCTATGGAAAAATGTATATACCTGACCGATTGCTAGTGTTTGCTTGAGGTTGGTGGCAGTCACTGTAAATTGCTACCCCCTTTATTCACACAGGTCTTGAGACCAGTCAGTGAACCTGTGGTAACCATGGGTTGCTAGGGAAAAGTGTCTCCGCGAGGTGCTTGCTGTTGCTGGGAGAAATTTGTTGCAAAGAGGTATATGGTGCTGTATCGAAAACCTCCTTACAATTGCTTTGGTCGCTAGCAGGTTGCTGTGAGCGCCCATAGTTTAAATGGAAGGTGATGACTTGTCTGCAAACACTCGCAAACTACGTGCCGGTGTTGGTGAAATTGTGAAAAGTGCAACACAAGCCATAAACAGAGAGTTCACCTTCAAAGTAAAAGTTGTGCCTTTTAAAACGTGTTGGCTGCAGGGGTAAGGCCTCTATAGCTTCTACTTTGAAGCAAACACTCTCTGTTTCTGGTTTGCTTTGCACTTTGCACAGTTTCATCACTGCTTGGCGAGTGGTTAAAGAGTGTCTGTAGACAAATCCGCGTCTTCCATGAAAACTATGGGTGACCATGGCAACCTTCTAGCAACCAAAGCAATCACAACAACATTTTTGTTGCGGCATCCTGTATGCGACTGATTTCATTCTGTGAAATGTCGCCAACTGGTCGGGGAATACACATTTTTCCCAGCAACAGCAGGCTGATGACACCTGAAGCCAATGTGGTCAAAAAACTGCAAATCCTTGAATGGCCACTTGAGGCTGGCTGCAAAAGCAAGTCTATCCCCAAAACCTCCTTTGTTAAAATACCCAAATTTACAGCAGACACACATATAGCAGATAAACATATAGCCTGGTATTTGTGGTCTCTATAGCAAATGTTATGATTTATGACAACTGTATAACTGTATATTTTTAGGTTACTCACCCATTTAAACTCTATTAAGGCTTGAAGTTATGTATATAAAGTCATGGCCACTTTGAGTAAGGTGGATGCTGATTTGTCTTGTTTAGTGTCAACTGTACTAAAACACAAACTTTAGGGTCATTCCATCTCAGTTCATCAGATTAAAAAAAACTTACCACCTGACAACCTCAGATTGACCTGAACAAAATTCCAGGGTAAGGATTCACTTCTCAATAGGAATTATGCAAAGTTTCAGGTAGGAGTGTTTTAGATGTTTTTCTAGTATCATTTTCTGAGGGGCCATTTTAAAATTCCATTATCTAGAAAACTCCTTGAACTAGGTCCTTCAAATTTTTCAGGGTAAATATCTGGTACTATTGCTCTGTGAATATGGACTCCCAGGAGTGAGGCTCAAGTTAGATGATGCTTCAAAGTCCCTAAAATATTTGGATGTCTGATCTCTGACAGCAGATTTGGAGGCTTGTAGAAACCACCATTTTGCAGGTAGGTGACTGATCTTTTGTTTAAAGCTTCTCATATATAAGGCACATCATATTCTTTAAAACAGTCCAAATTAGCTAAATGGCTTCACAGACATTAAAACTTGAATATGGAAAAAAACACATTTTCATCCAACTTCAGTGTGATATTTCTAACATTTATGCATGGGAGGCAAACATTGTTTCGGAAACAGAGCAAGAGGTTTTAATTCAATTTACCAAAAATCAATTTAAGAAAGGCAGACTGGTGGCTTGAATACAGCTGCCAACAAAACAATTTATGGTCACGTGGGCAATATCCATCTTTTATATTCAGTCTATGGTCAAGAAACATATTTGACTAAAAAGCCAGAAAGCCAACAACCAAAGATATCAAACTGTTATGTCAGATGAAAAATCAAGGGATTACCAAACTCTCACTGATTCATCCTCTGAGGAATAGCTGCCTAAAATTCAAGGCAATCCATTGAATTGTTGCTAAGATATTTCAGCCTAGGCCAAATGACAGACAACTAAAAATTTCAAGATCAATGTGTTTCATACAAAAAGGTATTAATATCTTTAAAAAAAAAAAACTGTTAATTTCTGATTGATTCAGATTCAGTTTCCAAGAAACAGCCACCCTCACAAACACTCGCAGAGCACATGGCTAAGGATGTTAAACCTCTTGTGAAAACAAACCTTGTTTGACCTGGCCAAAGACTGCAGGAACATGAAGAGAGAGTCTGGCTCCAACTGACACAGAGTCTATTTGGTTTCTTTGTCAATATCTTATCCACGCTCAAATTATTGATCACCCCGCCCCGTTCAGTCACCCAGATAACCCTGCTGCCATCATGTACCCTACATATTTGATATGGGAGCTATTTTTAAAACTTGGGTCTTTCAACTGTATAAAAAATTGAAAAGGACCAGAGGAGGGAGGGAGTGAGTGAGAGATGGGGTGGGGGGACGGAGGCTGGGAGGGGGCACGAGAAGGAGAAAGCGGTGGAGGAAGGAGAGGAGCGAATGTGACAGAGAGCAAGAGAGAGAGAGAAAAGGATTTACTGTAAGAGAGACAAATGTCAGAGGAGAGGGGAGGTGTGGGAGGAAAAAGATCGGAGATGGAAAGAAAAAGAGAGCGATGGTAAGTGAGGGAGCGGAACAGAGAGAGTGAGACGGAGATGACCTTTTATTGCCTTCGCTCACTCAAATAACATGGCACTCTGTCACAACAATACAGGGTGTAATGTGCTAGTTGGGGAGGGTGATGCAGTGGCAGTGAAAGAACAATCCGTTTAGTCGGGCTCTCGACGCCAAAGAAATTCTACAGTGCAAAATCACCTGCACTGCACATAAAACTGCACTTTTACAAATCACAGCTGCAAGGAGAACGAGTGCTCTTTACGCACTGTGGTTTTGCTTTATTGCTGCTACAGACAACACACTCATTCACACCACTGACATCGCACAAGCCTACACACCCTCTTGGTGAGTTGCGTGTCCATCATGAAGTTGTGTACATGTTTCTCGGCCTTGGTCAGCTCCAACTTCCTGGCTACCACAGCAACCACCAGAGCCGTACAGCCTGCACCCTGTGAGAGACAAGAGGGGAGGGAGGGAGGAGGAGGAAAGAGAGCAAAGAGTCAGTCAGCACAGAGGTGGAATTGGTAAATCTGTGGTTTTTGGACAGGGAATTAGTTCAGATGATTGAAGGGAGCAAGGACAAATATGAAGATGACAGAAGGAGAAGTGAATGGGAGAGAGGAGAGGATTAGGAGGAATAGCTCTCTTCCAGATCCACATTTCCTCATGTTGAGAGTCAAGCCAAGTCTATTTTCACCTCCAATCCATCTGGTGTGAGATGCCTTCTATATCGCCTCTATATGTAGCTGAAAAATGTGCCCCTTACAGATAAAAGAGGAAAAAAAAAATAAACGACTGACACCAACTAATTTCATTTAATTGGATGTTGTCAATCTGAATTATGTGGTGTCAGTCTTCTCCTGTCACTGGTGGCTTGAGGCCTGCAAGATGTGTAAAAGTGTAAAACAGGACTAGTTTGTCTGTATCCCAGCTCAGCCCACGTGAGACTCACTGCAAATTCATCTGGGAAAGAATGACAGCAGTCTCTCAACCAAAAAGACATGCTTGAGAGGAGAAGAGGAGCAGGAACACAGGGAAGAAGACAGACTTAATTAACTTTTAGATTAGACACTGTTTTCAATGGGGCTGTTGAGTGCTCATAGGTTCCTCTGAAGGGGCAGGCACCGAGAGGAAAAAAGGAAAAGGGAAGAAAAGATAAAGAAAGTGAAGAGCAATGAGTAAATATAAATGGGGAAGGGAGAAAACACGGATGGCGGATGGAGAGATGGATGAATGCATGAGGCAAGGGTGTGCGCACGGAATAGGAGGAGAGAAAGATGGAGAAGAAGGCAATGTTAATGAGGTCACATATCTCCTGATAAGTAATGAATTAAGATTAAGAGTGTTTAATGAAAATGTATGAGTGTCTTCCTTCCTGCTTGTAAGTGTGCGCATCTCACAGTTGGCAGAATATAGCAGTGACAGAATAAAGAGATATAAGGAGAGAAACATAGTGAGTTAGAGCAACAGCAAGGGAGCACGCAACATTTTGAAGCGTGCAGGAAATAGCCAAGACTTCATCATGCACACTCTTGAACGACAAGACAGGTTTGCCAAAAATAACTTTGGCTGGGTTCAGTAAAATGTAACGCACAAACAGGCATTAGTGCCCACGTCTATACACTCATCCACTCTATTTGTGTTTATTCAAAAACTATGAATAAAATATGATGAGAGCCAATGGAAACCCCTTAGAGCATTTGTACATGTCTGCGCTTTAGGGAAAAGAGCCCTCAGCTAACAAACAGCACAAAATGCAGCGCAGTGTGCACGTGTTCACAAATGACCTCCTTGGTCAGAAACAGCGGGACACTGATTGGTTTGTCAGGGCAGGCTTTGTGTGTATATGCAAGCATGTGTTGACAAAGTGACTGCATATGTGTGTATATGTGTATTTGTCTGTATATGCATCTGCATCTATTTGCTTCCAGCAGGGCTCCCTGTGAAATGTCCACGCAGTGACACAACTGATGATGGCTGTGCTGCTGTGATTTCTTTCATTAACCAGGGTGTTTCCCTTGTTTCCTTCAGTACAGCACAGCCGTCTACCCACTCAGAAAAGGGGGAATCACCCATCTGTGCCTTTGTGTAACACCCACACACTCCAGGTAAAAAGTGACTGTAAAAAGCAGTGGAAAATAGTTTCCAAAACAGGTCAGTGGGAACATGCAGACGGAGGAAAGAAAGATGTTCGAAAACCCCCCTCAAAACATTTAATATGCTCAATTAGTGTTCAAAATGCAAGCACTTAGAGCAGAAAAGGCACAAAAAGGTTTAAAATGGTAGATTGTCTGCATCTATTTAACCTGCAACCCATCCATAACTACAGTATGACTGCACTTAAAAAGCTGTAGGAAATAAAGCACAAGAAAGATATACACAGCCATATGGAAAAACTTAAATTTTAATGCCCTCATTTAGGATTAATCTGCATTATATAAACATTTGATGTATAGCCCACTGTAATGTAGCTTATCCATACAGGACACTGTAAAGGAGACCACATAGTCCTAAATTCATAGTATAGATCATGCAATCACAATAAATGAATTTTATCTTTATGATTTTTTTGTTCCAGCCCCATATTTTTATTCTTGGACTTTACTAGGGTCTTTTTATGTGATTCACAGTTCAAAAACCCTTTATTTAGCTCCCTCCTTGTGTATCCCCCTGAGTTCATCTACTGACAACAGGCAATCTCTTTAAAGACCAATTCCTAAAAGACTACTTTCTTCTGATTGTCTGCCTCACGATTAGTTTCTGCAGCACAATCTGGTTCTTATGGGCACTGCGGCTTCCTGTAGCCAGTGTGGATGTTCTGAAAACAAATTGTAAACCTTCTACAAAATATAATTTCTCTATCTTTACTGGAAACTTCTTAAACCAGCCTCTACTTGTTTGAGTCCGAGATTAATCTGAGGAGTGGACATCAAGTAACAAAAGCTTTGACTGACAGACGGTTGCCAATACAGACGGCTCTACTGCAAGCTACATGCTAAGCTTTACAGCTGCTAATTTGATTTAACTGAAGTCTCAACTGCTTTTGTGGTTTGGAGCATTTTTAATGCACTTATCCATTAAATAATATGGCTTGTAGTAAGTGTAATTTATTTGTATGATACCTAGCCCTTTTATCAGGTATCTGTATCTGTGTGTTGCATGCAGTTTATGGATGAAGCCTGCTAACCAAGCTTGCTCGCATAGCAACCTCATATTTGACCTCATGACCTCATATTTGACTCTAGAATACTTTCGTATAGAGAGGAGTGTGTGGTTGACTCAATGGCTGCAAGGTGTGAGTGCAAAAACAAGCCCAAATCATCACCCCTCCACCACCGTGTTTGACAGGTATGATGTGTTTGTGCTGATATGGTGTGTTTAGTTTTTACAAGATGTGGTGTTGTAAATTATAGCCAAACATCTCCACTTTGGTCTCATCTGTTCAAAAGACATTGTCCCAAAAGTTTTGTGGGTTGTTCAGATGCAAACTAAGATGTGCTGCCATGTTCTTTTTAGAGAGAAGACACCAGGCTGCCAGGCTTTCTCCTGGCAGCCCTTCCAAACAAGCCATACTTGTTCAGTCTTTTTCAAATTGTACTGTCATGAAATTTAAAATTTAACATGCTAACTGAGGCCTGTAGAATCTGAGATGTAGCTCTTGAGTTTTTTGCAGTTTCTCTGAGCATTGCATAATCTGACCTTGGGGTGCATTTGCTGGGACGTCAGCTCCTGGGAAGATTGTGGCATTGTGTTAACGCACACCAGAATGCTCCAGACCAGCAAACTGCCAAAACTTCTGCTTTTATGGAGGTGCTGACACTTGCTGATGATCAATTGATTAGCAGCACATGGCTGCTACTTAACCTCTTAATCCCTATGGAAACAGTAAGGGTGTACTTAGATTTTCACAGGACTGTACACTGATATCATTTTGAAATTTTGGAAATGTTTAATATGAGCATCCACTGGTGTAACAGTATATACAAACTCTACATACGCTTATCAAAATACCAAGTGTTTGAGATGCCAAAAAATAGATCAAGATAAGTAATTTCAGAACCTTTTCCATCTTTTAATGTGACCAATAATCTGTACGATTTGAGTGAAAAACAAACTGAAATCTTTAATGAGATTAAAAAAAACAAAAAACAAAAAAACAAAAGTAATGTGGTTGAATCACTGTGCACATCCTCTGATAATTGGGGATGTGGCTGTGTTTAAAATTATCCAGTCACTTTAACTGATGGACCTACCATCAGTTAAAGTGACTACGTTTAAAATGAAGAAAGACAAAGATGAAGAGGAGTTTCACCTTTTAGGACAGCAACATCCTAAAGCATATTTCCAAATCAACAAAAGAATGGTTTCACTAGAAGATTAGGGTTATAGAATGGCTCAGCCAGAGCCTAGACCTGAATCCAACTGAAAATCTATGGGGGTGACCTGATGAGCGCTGTGCACAGGAGACATCCTTGTAATCTGACAGATTTGAAGCACTTTTTCAAGTCAAGATGTGCTCAATAATTTGCCAAATATCGCCAAGTCAGGATGTGCCATGCTTTTAGACTCCTACCCAAAAAGATTAAATGGTGTAATATAATCAAAAGGTGGTTAAAGAAACTATTAAGAGGCATCCATACAAGAAGCGATTAGCTTGTCGTACATTTGTTTGTCGCTGACAGTTGGTCACTAGTGGGGATTCTAGGCTGCGGTTGCCTAGGGAACCCTCTAATGTATTTACCAGTCTGTCATATGTCGATCAACAGTATCCCTTGCTCTCATTGATAGTAGCTTCAGTCACTTGCCTCGAAGTTGAGAAAAGTTTAACTCAGGACTCACCCGTCTTCACTTAAAGTCGCTGAATGTCATTGACTTCCTGTGATATCTGGTCAACACCTTGCTGCAACTTCCTTCCTTTGTGGATTCCCCTTTAATGTGAGGGTGCAGATATATGCCACCTGGTTATTATAAGTTTTCAAATGTTATTTTCCCCCCTATATGATTTCAGTTTGTTTTAAAACTGAATTTTACAGTTTATAGGTCACATTAAAAGTAAATCTTGGTGTCACTTTTTCACATCACAGAAACCTGCCATTTTAACACAGGTGTGCATACTTTTATATCCACTGTATATCAATGAAAATAGATAAAAGCATAATGGACATACATTAGATTTTTATTCACGTATACAGTAGTACTCATCAACAACTATAACTCCTTGAATATAATGATGTTATATAATTACAGCTGTGTCTTACTATACTGCCATTCATTCATTTGTTTATACACCAAGCTCTACTTATGGGTGCAGTTTAATGAACACTTATATCTGTGTGCCACATGAACTGCATTATCCCATATGCTGTACTCACAGCATTTTGAAGTGTAGTCTACCTAACCTCCATTTTTCCATCCACCCACACACAACAACACACGACCACACATAAATACACACTAACACCTGGCACACCCCCAGGTAGCCTCAGGGCAGTGGTATATTCCAACACCGTTGGCCTTCATGTGTTGTCATAGTAACAACAGTGAGAATTTCTCATTACAGTAATTTTTAAACAAGCAAAAAAAAAAAAAAAAATCAAATTACTGTTTATTGCCTTAACCTGTCACCCCTGTGTCCCCCCTTCAACCCACCAACCCCTATTTTTCCACAACATGCTGCACCTGGTCTCTTCCACACATATTTATGCTTCACCTTTCTGTTTCTACCTGCAGCCTCACTCCGTCTGTGATGATCAACAAAAATAAAGCACTCTGACCACTGTGAAGAGTGTGATGAGAGTGTGTTTGTGTGTGACAGGAGAGGGGCGAGTGTGTGTGGGAGCCGTACTAAGAGTGTATGTCAAGTTCTGTGTCAGTGTTGTGTGGAGGATGTGGAGTCTGTAGCAGTGGGCTTGGGACCATTTGTATGCACCCCATTTTGTGTCTGTTTTTGTGTGTGTGTTACGGTAAGAGTAGTACTCTATCTCAAACACAGACTGGATGATTCATCCAGAAAATGGGGGTATGTGTGTGAAAGTGTGTTTTTATTCACACATTTAATGGGCTATACAGTGAGCTGGCAAAAACAGAAAGAGTGGACAAAGTGAGGATGAAAGAATACACATGCAGGTTTTTGGTACTTATGGGGATAAGAAATCCATTTGAATGAACTACTTCAGATATTTTTCAAAGAGCACAAGTACACACTACAGAAGATGCAAAGGAAAAGAAAGAAAAGAGTTTTGATTGTGAAAGTTATTTTAAGTCGCTCCCTTGATTTTTTTCTTTTTTTTAAACCATCATCTAGCAGTCATTAAATTACATCTCAAGGCACTTCTCAACTGGCTTCAATATTGTTGTAAATGGGATTGGCAATAAAACGCTGCAGGTGTTCAAAGAAAGTGCAGAGATATCACATTTCTAACCCTTTTTCCTGGTGGTTTTATGACTACCATAAAGAATAGAAGGCTCTTAAAATATTTCAAAGTGAGCATTTGCACCCTTTATACAACTAATTTGTGAAACCGCTTTGACTGTCTTGAAGGTCCTAGCCTGCTATGGAGGACAACTGGCTGAAGTGGGAGGGCTGTCAGCAAATGGGATGCGCATGGTTCTTCAGGCTGTGGGGGTTGGCTCATGCTTTTGCCCAGTCACTCTTTCTACTATCTGACATCAACCACCTTTGCATTTGTGGTTTTTGCAAAGAAGGTTGATGTATTTGTAATAATACACTGTTACTTAAGTTAACCGTGTGTGTGTAATCCTATTTGTCTTGAACTAGTTTGGGGGCTCATCTGGGATATCTGAAACCTGTTTGGTAAGGTTAAAGCTTGCTTAGATGTGTTACATGGAGTTGTTGTTAGTGACCAACTTAGTGTGTGGTTTGCACACGCTAAATTGAGTCTAATCTCTTTTATTGAGTACAGCAAGACACTCTATAAACACTTTTACAGGTATAACATCCTCCTTAGCACTCTTTTCATGTGTCGTCAACCTCAGGTACCTTTCCATCCTGACACAAGAAAAAAATGGCTTCAACCTTTGCAGCGTGTGTATATTTAAAAGAAAAAAAAAGCTGATGCAATATTACACTACAGTCACCTTTAGCAGTAATAACTTAAAATAATCACTTTCTGTATGACATCCCAAAAAGCTGAATCTGTTCATCTGGACGTTGCATTTTTTTTAGTGGGAGAAACGTTTCGTCAACTTATCCAAGTGACTTCTTCAGTCTTAGCTGACTGCAGGATTCCCCAACCTTATAAACAGTACATTTGCATAATGACCGAAACTAGCACCACTGACTAACAGTGGGCCATTTGGTCAGTTTCATAATCAATAGTATGCAAATTGTCAATTCAATTCAATTCAATTCAATTTTATTTATATAGCGCCAAATCACAACAAAAGTCGCCTCAAGGCACTTTATATTGTAGGGTAAAGACCCAATAA
>VUQS01075806.1:16900-40062 GCA_015108495.1 Heterochromis multidens
CCCTTGCTTTTACCTTTTTTTTTTTTTTTTTTCCTTTGATCACTTTCTTTTTTAAATCAGCTCATTACTCTGTCTCTCACTTAGCAAAAAACAGAGACCAGTAGATACTGTGTTCTTGCTCCTTTTGACTGATTGTTGATGATGATGATCAATTAATTGATTGATAAAATAATTAATGAACAATGTTGCTATTACTGATGTGACTGAAGTGTGTATCTGACGACCACACCACTGTAGCGAGTCTGGGCTGTACCACACCACCAGGGAGCAAATGGGGCCACAGTTGCTATGGTGTTGCCATGGCATTTTCATGGCGTTGCCATGGTGTCCTCTGCACCGCCACCACCTGGTGCCTGCTGGGTAATATAGCATAATGTCCTTCACTTTCCCCAAAGTACTGGTCAAAGATCTTCTGTGCTTCCCTCTGCATAGCTCAGTCCTGACCTTAAGAAATAGGAGTTGGAATATTGAAAAAGGGGCAACATGGTGGTGACATGTATGCTGTTAATGCTGATCTAGACTGGACTGGTTTGGCTCGAAATGGCTATGAGTGTCAATATTGAGTTGATCACCTAATCTTTAAATCATCTGTCTGTGCTGCTCAGCATGTTATTCCTTCACCTTCATATCACTGATAGCCTGAAACCAGTCGGGATCCAGATGTGGTTCTTTCACTATGTTCACACTGCAAGCTTTGGATTTATTGTTCACATCTGTCTTTTTTTGTTGCAGTCTTTTTTGGCTGTTTATATTCATTTTTGGCTGATATCAGATTCAGATATCAGATATGAATGACCTACATGATAGAAACAACAAATCCAAGGGCTTTACAAGCAGAATGCTGTTGTAAAGAATTAAATATGGAGACCACTAAAGACAGCAATTACTGTTTCATTAATAAGCTCACTACCAGTGGAAGCTAGCAAATTTGTGAATTTGTGAGCAGATGTTAACAAGGGCTAGGGTGAGAAGAAAGCGACCTAAATTCTCAGTTCTAACTTTTTTTTTTTTTGTGGAGCAATGACTGCTACTTCTGTAAAGAGAAGTGTGTGGAAGCTAGAGAAATGCACCATGCCAAGAAGGGCCAGGTGCTGGGTTGAAAACAGGCATACACCAAAAGAAAAAAAATCAACAGCTTGCACACTGCAAGGCTCCAGTTTTACCTATTTATTGCACCACAAAGAATGTCACGTTTCAAACCGCTGCTTTCCATCAGAACTCTTCAGCAGTGGTGCTTAAATGTCACATTCTTTGTGATGCAATAAATAGGTAAAACTGGAGCCCTGCAGTTTTTCTTTTGTTGGATGTGAAGTTGAAGCCAGGAGTGGTGGGATCATGAGGTAAATGGCTTCACTGAAACAGATGTAATCAAAAATAAATTAAGGATATCTGGGGTTTTTTTGAAAACTACATCTAGCAATGCCCCCCCCCCCCAAAACACAGTGAAGTGGAGTGATGTAAAAGTTATATGTCATTTCCAATTTGACTGTTCAGACTGAGATTGCTTTGCAAAAAAGTCAGATTTGTATCTAGTTTAGCAAAACACATGGAGTCCAAATTAGAATTGAAAAGAAAAGATTACATGAGAGTTGTGCTGATACACACACAAACACATAGACACACACACACACATCAGATCTGAATCACTAATTAGGAAAATAAACAAGAAAACAAGAAACAGAACACCTTTGCCTGCAGTCTGAATGTAGCCTTTGTCTGCAATTTCATATTTTGATTTAAAATGTTTGTGTTTTATGGTGACATTTATGCACGTGTATCATGTATATAAATCATCAAAAGCATTATTTCGTAATGCTCTCCTATGTTTGTTTCTCATCTCATCCTGTTCAAAAACATACACAAACTTTGCTTTGCATGCATTTTTAACAGAAGTTTCACATTTCACTCAAGCAAGGATCTTCATCTTCTCCTAGCCCTCATTGCAATTTGAAACATTGCCTCGAGTAGTCTGATCATGTCACACAGGTAGATGTCTGGCTTTGAAAACGCTCATGTGCAGTGCACACCACACACTAACACACCCTGTAACTGTTCTTATTTCTTAAAAATGTCTTTTGCACAAAATTTAGTTACCCTGAGGAGGTTAAGTACATTCACAATGACTGTTCTGCTTGTTTTAAGCTGCCGGTCTCTTGGATTTGCTGTATAGCCCTGCACTCTGCTTTGCTCTCTAATCCTTCAATTCCTGTGTTGAATAGCCAAGTTCAATTTGTTTTACTTTGTTCACTTGCTCTTCCTTTGATTTACCCCGTTGGCTTAATCTGCTTGATTCATCAGATTTTCTGTTTGCTCAAAATGCATGCATTCAACAGTCCAGTCCAGCCTAGTACAGTGTGCTCTAGTGCCTGAGTTTGTAAGAGATCCTGATGCAGCCTCAAGTTTATTCCCTCTGTCTATTGGCCCGTGACCTGGGAACTAATACGTGTGGCGCTCCAGAATTCAAACAGGGTCCTCATTGGCTGAATCGGCCATGAATTATATCACGGAAATACCGGAGTGTCACACGTTAATACTCGTCAGGTCTGGGTTCTGCATGTTGCTCCATGAAAAGCTTCTCCTACCGCAGTGACAGGGCACATGTACCCACAGCAACCAGTGCGTGTGTGTGTGCATGTGTGTGTTTTCAACATTGTACAAGGCCCAGTTTTGCTCTAGTAACCTTGCCAACACTACAGGCCTACTTATGGGTTGCTAAGGCGGGTTGCTAGTTGGGTGATGTCGCTCCTAGCCCAGACTGGTCTGGTCTATGCCCTAATTTAAATGTGTTAGTTTATTTGACATTGTCTGTCTGGGGTGGGGCTGGAGGGTCAGTGCTGCACTTACTTCCTGAGAATTGCTTCATAAAATATGATTCTCTTTAATTAATGCCAGTGGTGCTGTGTTTCCTTCCAATTCTGTTGTCTCGAATGGGCTCATAAATAAGGGGCTCTGAGATTGTGTTTGTAGAGTGTGGCATGTGTGTGTGAGTGTGTTTTAGCTTGTGACAGTATTTCCCATACAAGCTATTACTCAGTCAGAACTCCTTCAAAGTAAATTTATGGAGAGCTCAAAGAGTAGTTTCTTTGGCATTCTATCAGGCCGTCCTGCCAAAGTGTGTGTGTGCATATATGTGTGTGTGTGTGTGCGCGCATACGCATGCTCTGTAGCATATTTTTCCTCAGAGGTTTCTCAGCTCCTGTCAGACTTTTGCTTTGATCTGGCTGGAGTTGACCTAACATAATCCACTTCTTTTGCCCTCAAAAAGAGGAACACACCTAACACCTCAACCCACAACTTCAGCCAACAGAGTACAAGTCACAGCTGCCTGACTAGCTCTGTTCTTACTAAAACACACAGATGTGTTTTTGCTAATCACAATAGAATTTTATACACAGCAGACCCTCACCCACGTGTAAATTTCCATGTAGTCAGCTATAGACCTGTATAGCATGATATTTGCATTGAAAGAGCACTGTTTTGTGGGAACTTGTGGGTTTTTAAACCTCATGGACAGAAATCATTATCATGAATAGACGCGCACAAAAAAGATGGAAAACACAAAGTTATATGAAACTGACTTTTAAATTGTTTTAACTTTCATCATCTTGTTGAAAATCTCTTATCTGGTTGCCATAGTTGAAAATGTATTCAAAAGTACTGCACAGCCGAGTGAGGAACAAAACATCTAAATATTACCTGACACATGATATTCAGTAAGAGTGTTGAGGGGGTCTTAAATATGTTTTGTTCAGTTCCCTGTGCGCCTGCGATCTCCTAATTAGCCATGCTTTGTCAGTGTGATGGGCTAATGGCTAATTGCATTGTGAGGCCTCTGTGTGTACATGCAGTAATGACTTAACGCTCTAATAAGATTGAGTTACAGGCAGTTGGATCATTGTGTCCCCAAACACTGATCTGAGGTCAGTGTTATGCTTTTCTCTCTAATGACTATGATGGGAGAGTAGAGGGGGATAAACTGATCCATGATCTCCCATGTGATATTTCTATCACTTGCATTGTGTCTCATCATTTATCTTAGAGCCACATACAGTTGAATGCCAGCAGTGATGTAGTTTCCTACTGAGCGCTTCTGTGAATATCAAATACAGGAATACAAATTTTATTTGATTAAGTATACATTATTTTAAGTGCATGCTGCTCAACTCTGCTTTTATCTTGAAGTTCTATAGTAAATACAGTAGTGTGCAAAAGTCTTGAGCCACTCCTAATCTCTTTATATTTTGTTTCCAAGGAGCCAGACTTTCTTGTAATTTTTTAAGTGGTCTTGAGCAATAGTTCTCCAGGCTTTCTGGAGTTCTTTCAAAGTTTTCTTTGGACATTGGCTGCTTTTTCAGTTATTTTCAGTCCAGTCTTTGTACCTGACCATTTTAAGATGAATGTTTTTTTGTTTGTTAAGCCACTTAACTCTGACCTATGAATCATTCAAGCATAAAAAGGCACCTAACTCAAAGGATGAACCAGTGTTGTGTCTTCACATAACAGACAACTTGGCAGAACCACTTTTAAATTGTTTCTTTAGGCACTTTGTTACTAGAAGCCTGTTTCAAAAGCACCTAATTTGTTCCTTTTTCTTTAGTTAAATTTATGAAAAATGCCAAAGATAACACAGTTAAACAGGCAGAAAATAGTATTGTTGTACCAACAAGGTGATTCTTAAAGAGCTATTAGCAGAAAGCTTGGCATATCTCAGCATGGTGTGCAGTGTGTCCTTAAAAAATCAGAGGAAACTGGATGAGTGGAGGACAAAAGAAGTGTCTACTATAGAACTATCTACAGCAAATAAACAGTATCTGAAAGACCTGACACAGGACTGAGAGATGTATCTGGCCCTTCAGTTGATCCATCTACTGTTCACTGATGCCTCATCAGAAATGGTCTCAGTGGAAGGTTGGCTGTCAAGAAGCCATTCTTAAGGAAGGAAAACAGGAAGAAAAGGCAGAGGTATTTGAATCCAAATTTGAAATTTTTTTGCAGAGGTGGTCAGGAGAGAGGTACAACAATGAGTGTCTACAGCCATCTGTAAAAACACGGTGGAGGCACTGTCATGATTTGGGGCTGCATTTCAGCCAGTGGTGTTGGAGATCTTGTTAAAATTGATGGAATTATGAATGTAGAAATGTACCGCCATATTTTGATCCAGCATGTAATACCATCTGGAAAGCATTTGATTGGCAACGGCTTAATTTTTCAACTTGACAACGATCCCAAACAACACTGCCAGTGCACTAAAAGCATACCTGGATTGAAAAAAAAACACAATGGAACACTATCAGTCATGGATTGGCCTCCCCAGAGCCCGGACCTCAACATTATTGAAGCAGTGTGGGATCATCTTGACAGAGAATGGAACAAAAGGCAGCCAACATCCAAAGAAGAGCTTTGAATGTCCTTCAAGAAGCCTGGAGAACTATTCCTGAAGACTAAAAGAAATGACAAGAAAGCTGCTTAACAGAGTTCAGACTGCTGAAGAATAAAGGTGGTCGTGCCAAATTTTGACTTTCAAGCTTGTTCAAATTGTGCAAACAGTTTTTGCCTTATATACTGTATTTCTATGTATGTTTGCACGTTTCAAGAAATCATACGAATACGAATACGAATAACTTTATTGATCCCAGAGGGAAATTCATTTGTCTGACAGCTCATCTGCTATTTGTATTGAAATTGTAAAGCCTGATGGCTGTGGGTGCGAATGATTTTCTGTATCTCTCCGTTTTACAACAGAGAGAGAGGAGTCTTCCAGTACTGATGGTTTTTTGTTCCATAAAGATGTTATAAAGTTGTTAAAGTATAAAGTATAAAGTATAAAGTTGAAATAGGGCCATCATTGGCCCTATTTCACATTTTCCTGGCAAAATATAAAGAAATTAGGGGTGGCTCAAGACTTTTGCTCAGTACTGTAGTTTAGATTCATCTGCTGATGAATATCTAAACCCAACCCCAAATTTTCCCACCTTCTTCTCCACGTACCCCCACCCCACCCCCCAGGCATTCACACATACAGTATGATGACACACACACACATACTGATGAAGGGTGTGTGGGAATTGAAGGAGTGTTCTGCGTCCCTGCTGAGGTGCAGCAGATTGATCCTGTACTGATCTGCCACCAGCTCCCTGGGGATTTGTAACGCATGTCTGCGGCGTAGGGCTTAACACTCGCTCACTCTCTTTCTGTCTTTGACTCGTTCATTCTGCCTCTGTCTACCGTTGTCTCTTGCTAAGCAGTGCAGTGGCTTCATGCTCCTACACCTCTTCAACCTCCATCTTTCTCAGTGTTCTGCCAATAACAGGTTTCCTTCATCTTGTGTTTTGATCTTCTTTTGATTCTGTTTCCTCCGACTGACTCCGTCATTTCATTTATATTCTGCCTTTCTCTATCACTGGGTTATCCCCTCTTTAAAATATTTCTATCCTACTAGTGTATTCCTAAAGCATTTTGTTGATAATTTCTCCATTGTTTCTTCCTCTAGTCTTTTATTCACTGTTACACATGCCATATGCATTTTTGTATAATTATACATATTGATATGTAATGATATTATATCATTTCTTATCTTCTTTCCATCTTTAATATCTATATCCGTGCATATCTACACTCATTTTACTCAGACATGTAGACATGTACAGTACATGTGGAAAGAGTGCTCTTTCTTTTTTTATCATGTATGCTCCGCCACGGGGTTCTACAACTCATCAGCTTGATCTCTGAAGTTGAAAAAACATCCAAGCATCCTTTCATCTTGTTCTTTTTTCCCCAGCTACACAGCCAATTTCTCCCTTCCTCCATTTCCACATGAGCCACACTGGGCTACATCCGGGGACAAATAAGTTAACTGACCCACAGCTGATACCAATGTTTGTTTATGCGTGTGAGCAAGAGTAAGAGAGAGACAACATGTGAACAAATGTGTGTTTGTATGTTTGTATACTTTTTTTTTGCCATCCCAAGCAATGTTTATTGCAATCTGTGGCTATTTGATTAGTTTTAATGGTAATGGGCACAAAGGGTGTTTACACAATAATGCACATGCAATTTTTTATGCAAATTTTGACTCATTTATTTGCATCTCTGCAGATACTCCGTCTCAAGCTATTATAGTAAACTACAGCAGTGTGTATTTTCTGTTGTTCTGCATTGTGCTCATGCTGACACAGATTATCCAAAATGATGTTTTTTTTCTCAATGAAGTGCTTGCTCTAAGAATACTCAAAAAATGGCCATCACAATTACAGATTGCCTGAGGTGATGTCTTAAAAGCCTCTTTTTAGTTCAGCCAACCATCCCAAAGTTATAGGTATTGCATTTACATAAAGATAAAACAGGAGAGCAGCATAACACATTTGAGTAGCCTTAAGAGAATATGAGGCATTTTTTATTAAAATATTAAATGAATCATCTATTGTAAAAAAAAAGAAATGGTGAGTAATTTTCTGTGAATGATCTGAACAATTAATAGAATAATCATTTCAGCTCTAATCTAAGTTTCGGTACTGTTCACTCTATTTAAATTGTATTTTCTTGCTTTGTCTCTAAAGCCAGAGTTTCAGTGCGCTGCATGCGGACAGTCCTTAAGAGAGAGCAGTAACATCAACAGAAATACGAGTTTGCTGTCTTGTGCTGCTAGTATGTGTGAAACAACATTAACACCGCATCTAGGACACAATAATTATTCATGCTACATCCATATTTGTGTGTGTGTGTGTATGTGTGTTGCTGTGTTTGTGTGTGTGTGTGTGAGTGTGAGTGCAGTGCCACCTGCCCAAAGGGAATTCATCCTAGGAAACTGGGATGAAGATTAAGATATCGTCAGACTTTAACTTGTACTCCCCATGCCTCATTATCCAATCACCCCTCTTACCCTGAAACCCCTGCCCTCCTGCTTTCATCCTTCCCCTTGAGCACATTTTGTTCACAACCTTCTTTTCCTCCCTGAAGCAGTAAGAAAGGTTTTGCAGCCCAAAAGCTGAGGCTTTGAGTTCTTGTTAGTTTTTTTTTTTTTTCTTTTTTTGCACATACTGTGAATAGTAATGCGTTTCAGCTTACATGTCTGTTTTGCTCATGTTTAGTAGATGACATACTGGTTTAACCACGGTCCGAAGTTCATTATGCTCGAGGCCTCAAACTCAGCCTTCACCCAGTGGAGACAAGATCTGCCAGCAATAAATGTTTTATTTATCAAAATTAAAAAATAGTGAAGATAGAAATAAAAAAGTGTAAAGTTGGCAAAATCCTTATTTTATAGTAATAATACAATACATGACTACATGTATGTGAAAGAAGTTTGTTGTACTGTTGACTGCATCAGGTCGACCAAGTAAATGGTAATGTTCCTCTGTTGCTGTTGGATGTGTAAATAGAAAACTATTAGCTAACATGATCATACATCAGGGTCAAGCTCATTGCCAGATTAAAGTTTCTAAAACATTTGCAAATCATATCCATTTACACAGTCAGCCAGTTTAAGCAAGAGCCATTACATAGTTTCCCTCTACATAATGCACAGTTACATATAAGTGGAAAGCCACATACTGGAGCACCGTGCTAGAAGGTACTGGTGCTAAACAAAAATGGTAAAGCAGTTGATTATGCTACAGTCACACTAGGGAAAACAGTGGCTGGAGATCGTGGCACGACCAAAATTATTGCGAGTGTGTGCAATGAACTTGATATCTAGTTGCCTTTGAAATGGCTGCTTCAAAGATGGGGATCAGGTCTGCGACCTCTCACAGTCATTTGCCATCTTCAGAGTGACTTTGGTGCGTCAAGACAGCGATAAAATGTCTACAAGTTAGTCTGTTATCAGTTTCCAATTGAATGGTGTCAAGTTGGCCTCTCGTGTTTGTAATAATGCGTCTATTAACTGTAATAAATCACAAATCTGTTGTCAACTACATATACAGAAATTCACATTAAACAGACAGCTAGTCACATTCAGAGTCCAGCCAGAACCTCATAGATTTGAAACAGAAATTCCTCCACAAATCATGACGTAGTTGCTGCAGGATAGCGATTTAACTACAAAATGATACAGGCAACCATAGGCAACTTGGCAACCATGCTTCTGCATAGGAATATAACCAGAATACAACCAGTTGAGTTGACTCTCCAGTGCAGAGAGACAAGTTGCAAATGAGTTGCGCTCAGTACAGACTGATTGAGATTGATTGCAATGTGTTGGCAGTCTGTCTGCATTCATAAATTAGACTCCAGTTATTTGCAGACCTTCACCAATCTGTCTAAGAGTGATTGCAGTCATTCCGAGTCAGATTGAAATTGTTTGGCGACAGGTTGGCTCCCACCAGGCTACCTGTGCAGTCCCCTTGCAATTGAAAGTGGTCACCCAGACGTTGAGGGTCTTGCACACTCAACCTCCGGGCAACCAGTCGTTGAGTGCCAAAAAAGAAATTCAGTGCAATCACTGGGCAACCACCAATTTTTCTTAGTCACAAGGAGGTGCCATCTCATTTTTACTCTAGTGTGACTGAGCCATTAGTGTTGTATATAAAAGATGGACGTATTCTCTGTATCTGAAAATGAAGCCAATGTGGAAAAGCCAAACTTGCATTCTTTCTAGTTTTCAGCAGAGGGAAACTTGTTCTGACAATCTAATGCTTGGTCTGAACATGTACGTGGTCTGGATGCTCCTTTTAGCATCATTTTTTTAGTATGCAGTAGTAGTAGTAGTCTGATAGTCAGTAGGAGTTACTCAGCATTTGAAATAGGTGCAGTGAGACCATGAACAGTGCCCTGCTGGTGTTGCCACAGACACGGGACGTGTAACCGTGGCGACCAAGGAAATGTCAGAGAAGCTTTTTGCAGATGCAAGTTTGCCTTTTAAGTTGTGTTAATCTTAGACAAGACCCAAACTCCTGTCTTCTGGTTTAAGGTTGTGCAATTGTGCAATCTACCACCCCCACTACCTCCTAACATGCACTTTGTAGGTTTTTGTTCTTCCTCATGCCGTTAAAGGAAACTACAGGGAAAATGGCACTAAGTGCATTAAAATATGACTAGAGGAGTTTCCTGACCACGCATCAGTTTGTGCCAACTTGGAAGTGAGCATGTGTTAGCAGATGGCAACTCCTCTGGTTTCAGAAAAGTCTAATTGTATAGAAGTCTGCGGCTCACTTGATTTAATAGTCAGTAAACATTTTCCTATTACACTTATGGTCTCAGATGCTAGTTTAAAGTCTTTTTTAATACAGAATGATTTTCATTTTCTAAATTATGGTTGCATTTAGAATAAAATTAAAAAGAAGGGTTTGCTTTAGGGCAAGGCATACGTTATGAGTGTGCAGTGTTCTCAGCTCCTCGGTCATATCCACTCCTCACTTGCTCGTTTGCTTTCAAAACACCAAGATGTGAATGCCTAAATGCCAAACTCAATATTTCGAAATGGGATCCCACAGCTTGGGTCCATCTTTAATCAAGCTATGACAGAGACAGACTTCCTGGCACTACACTGGTTCAGCGGAGTCGTAATGAAAATCATAACCTGTGAACAACTGTACAAAATAATGTAATATTAAAGACATTAATACATGACACCTCTTACACTCTTAGATGTTTGATTTACTCAAATGCCTCTATTTAGGCGTATGGTTTTCCATTTTGGCAGCATTTGTGGTTGCACTGAGAGGCAGGTCAGCAGTAAAACAAATATGGAGAGCAGGCTTATTTGTTTCAGGACTGAGAGTTTTGTAGGCCATGTTGACAGACCCTAATCGCCTGCCAAATGTCTCATCTGACTGGCGTGGAGGTTTGTTGCTCTCTTTCAAAAACACAGCGGACCACACTTCATTAAAAAAGCAAATAGAAGCCAATGCTGGCGAACAGAGCCAATTTGATTCTGAAGAGACAAATTTAACAGGCAGATATGATTACCTCAGACACCACTTCTCCCCTGATTCCACAAACAACAGTTAGGCAAGTCAATTTACCTTAATTTCATTGGAGGAGAAAACCAGCCAGCCAGCCAGGTTGAAGTCGGTGCTTGATACGACTGAGCACTCGTTAGATGATAATGGATGCATGTAATTGGTAAAGTGCTGATTGCGCCCCCCAAAAAGATTCTATCGGAGGAGAATTTTCTGTTTCATTAAGCCATGGTCAGAAATAATGAGCTAGCCATCTGTAGACTGTGAGAGAAAAAGAGCGTGGGGACTAGTGGTTGGTCATAACTGAGACAGGTTTTTGTGGTGTCTTATTTGCTGATGAATCTTCATTCTTCTATTTTTCCATTGTCAGATGTCATCTGTATATTTCCTTTTAGCTTCACTTCTATCTGTGTTTTATGGCCTTTCCCTTTGCTGTTAATCATGTAGCCCGAATCAGTGTGTTTCTCACACTGCCATGTGTATACGTCTTTTAGGTTTACAGCCTTAATGCATCACTGGCTGGCTGCACACCAGCTCACTTTTATGGCCCGGGATCAAACACGCAAGCATGCTTCGATAGGCATGCAAAAGCACACTGATACAGACACTTTAGAGCCACAAGTGCTTACTCATCATGCTGCATGGAGAGAAAGCATTGCGAGCCATTTATGCTTTGTTTTCCAATGCATTTATTACTGAAGAGTGCATGGTCTGCTGCTTATATTTTGGTGCCCCTGTCTCTTTCTCTCACCATGCAAGGACATCTTTCTCATTTAGTTGTGACAACAGAACAAGAACATGACTCATCCAAGATAAGACCAATGAAGATTGTGAGTCTTATGGGCCAGAAAATGAAGACACAATGGCAGTTCTATAGAGAAAAGCGAAAGACACCCCCCCCCCCCATAATTTCCAATCAGCTGCTGGTTCTGCATGACTAATGCTGAAATGACATATATCTTTGTCAGATAGGGCATGTTCACACAGCTGTTATTTTTTTTCACCAAAGATGACAGCCTCTAACACACACACTCACACTTATGCACGCTAGCTCACTATTACATTGCTGGCTGACACCATTTTGCTCTCTAACAATCTTGCTAATTATAATTGTTAATTAATTCTCTGCCAGTGTCCTCATCAGGAGACTAATAACCTACATTTCCATTAATTAGACCTTCAACCCTTCGCTCCCTCTCTCAGTCTCTCTGTCCCACTCCAATCCACCCCTCCATCCCCTGCCTCTGATCCCGCCTGCTGCTCTCTTCTCCCAGGATCATCCATGGACCACACATAGCCTTCACACATACATGCACACATAGACTGTGATTAATTGTGTCTGTGTACAGTTGTATTACTAGCATTGTGATGACAAACGTTTGTTCCTGCTGTCAGTTTATGAGCATTCAACCTCTGTTTGGGGATAAAAAGGTGGTGAGTTTTTAGGGTTAAATTAATGAATTATGAAAACATGTTTATTCACTTTAGTGTGAGGGTAAGGTGTAAAGATCATTACATCTCTCATGAATAAATTCTAAATATGAAACTGGATCCAGCGGTTGCTTACTTCAGATTAGACGTCAAGACTACGAGGAGAAACAGCTAGCCTGGCTCTCACTGACATACCAGCACGTCTAAAGCTCATAATGAACATAGCACTCCTAGTCATGGCACGTACTCTCCAAAAAGAGCAACATCATTCTTACACTTTGGTTGCTGCATGAAAACAATTTATAAAGACTTGTGTTGAGAGCTCAGCAGTGCAGGTTGGTGGCTTTTGTCACTGTCTGAGCTTGGCTGGTGGTTATCCTCTGTTTTATGTCTTTTTGGTAAGCTAACCAGCTGCTTGTTCCAGCTCCATATTTACCATACCGACATGACATGTCAATTTTCTCATCTGGCAAGAAAGTGAAAAAGCACATTTCCAAAAATCTCACATTCTAGTTTTACTTTTATAAGTGGAAATCATTTATCTGAATTTCAGGAGCGGGACCACACCCCAAACACCCCCCTTTTGGTCATTTGTCTGTAAATTTGTTCCCCTTGTTTTGTGGTTGTCAACCTCTCTCAAAGGTATCAGGGGATCTGCCAGGCCGGGAAGCTGCTGCCGATCCTCAATGAGGCCTTCCCCAAACCGCAGCCCCTGGCTTAGCTTGTTGGTTCATTGTCATTTGTATTTTTAGTTGGGGGGTGGAACAGTGGTGCGGTGGTCAGCACATCAAGAAGGTCCTGGGTTCAAATCCAGTCTGGGCCCTTCTGTGTGGAGTTTGCACGTTCTCCCCGTGTCTGCGTGGGTTCTCTCCGGTTACTCTGTCTTCCTCCCACAGTCCAAAGACATGTGTGGGGTTAGGTTAATCTAGATTGAATGTGAGTGTGAATGGTTGTCTGTCTCTGTCTGGCGCAGGGCTAGCACTCCTCTCGCCCTATGACAGCTGGGATAGGTTCCAGCCCAACTGCAACCCTAAATTGGATAAGTGGAAGAAAATGGATGGATGCTTCCACTAAAAATCTGGAAGCATTTAGTTCTTTGGACTCTTACAGTGTGTCAATTAATATGTGTCCCTGTAGAAAAGGTGAGAAACTACTGTTTGGCTGTGTATGCAACAAAAGGTTGCATCTGCTGTTGTAGTTTGGACTGTAAGGCTTTGTGTTTTTATGGGCCATGTGTGTCTCTCCATCTGCCTGTCCTTTGATTGCCCACATACTGTAGAGGCGGTAGACAAAAAGTCCCACTCTCATGGAGACTACTCTTCCCATCAGGCTTAGCTGACCTGGTTTCAGTGCAGAGCGGAGCAGTGTTACCATATCACCACTAGCCCTGATCTCAGAACGCTGAAATGCCGTGAAAACCCTGCAACTGAGCTGTAGCAGAATGGACTAACAGGGTTGTTTATTTTGCAGGCCTGTTGATCCTTCAGTCAGCTGGATTGGCAGCAAACTTGAGTTTGTTTCCAGTTTTAGCTACGCTCAGCTATTTCTCAGGCTCCCTGTCTCAGAAGCTCTGCTCTTTTCTTCCAGACTGAATCCTCTCTCTCCTCTGTTTCCTCTCTCCATCTGGCACAAGAGGAAGTGAGAGACAGTTGGCACTTGCTTGTCCATACTGTATTTGTGGTGCTAAAATGGCATGTTCTGTCTCATCCGTCCTCCTTCCTCTACCTCCCTCACCCTCTCCTGAGAGAAGTAACCCAGATTTCAAAATGAATCGCCGCCTATTCCCCTCAATCTTTCTCCTCTCTCTCTCTCTACATATTTCTGTTTTTTCTTCCTCTCTCACTCTCTCTCTTTCTCTCTCCTTTTCTCTTTCTCTCGTCCTCCTCCTAGTAAAAACAGAATCAATCTTGGAAAGAGAATACCACCTCTCTATCTCGTCCTCCTCCTCACCCTGCCTCTGGGTTAACGGATATATATCACTTCACTTCTCTATATTTGGTTCCTAGAAAGCTTGAGTCTCTTAAAACGCTTGTTGCTTACCCATTTTCCATTTTTAAGTTTTTTCTTTTCTTTTTTTTGGGCTGTTTTTTCTCTGCTAGCCACTGCTTTTCCTTCCCGCTGTTCTCTTTTTTTGAGGTGACCAGCTACAGGTGTGACACCTTAGCCTTTCATTTGAAGTGAGCCAGACGGAGAGAGGAGGAGAAAACGAGGAGAAAGCCATCTTCTTCTGAAAACTTTCCTTCAAAATCATCCCAAATTCAGGTATTAAGTCTTTATTATTTTTTCTTGTGAGTCTGTCGAACATTTATTTCTTCTTGTCATTATTCTACTTATTACTGAGCACTGTGCCATTTTTCCTACCGTCCACTTTCACTCCTTTGATTGATTTGCTCCTGCTTCTTTGCTGAGACACCAACATTTCATCACATTTCTTTTATGGTATGGGTTTTTGCTGTGGGCTTATTTATTTATTCATTAAATCTCTGTTGGTGTTTCATTTATCATTTAGTAGCGTGCAACTCTTGCACCACAATCTCTCCAGCTAATATTGCCGTTTTGCACTTTTTCCAGCGCATCTCATTCCCTATAGACATGTACATATTATTCTGGTCCAAACTTTTCTTCAGAAATGGGACTAATTGCTAAAAAAGGCAGGCAGGAAGATGAGGAGAAACCAGGCTCTAATATTGGAGCAGCTGGTGGGGGTGTTGTTGACATGGCAACAGAAGTACAGTTGACATAACGACCAGGGGGTAGGGAGGGAAGGGGGTAGTTATAGCTGCGAGGGAGATGGAGATGTAAGGGTAGCATGGGCAGGCAGTATGTGGGACACAGTGAGTTGCACTAATCGTTTAGTGTCTCTTAAGAGACTCTTGTCTCAGTATGTGAATTAACCTCCCTGTCTCCTACATTATATCTCTCTTTTCTCTTTCAATCTGTACCTGCCACTTTCCCTGTGCTCCCTCTTTCTCCCGCTGCACTTCCGGCCCATTCATCCCTTCTCGATCTTTCTCCTCATCATGTCACTCTTTCACTGCTCCCTACCCTACATCCCATGTGCCATTAATACAACTTCTGACCCATTACACTTTTCATCCATCCTCCTCCTGCTCCTCCTCCTTGTCCTTGCTTCCTCCTCTCCGCCCTCTCCTCTGTTCTGTTCAAGGTCTTCTGCTCAAAGCAAAGCCTTCCTTACTGACACTCATCCATTCCCCCTTACCTTTTCATCTTTTTACCGCATCCTCCAGGCATCATGTCTACCCCAGTCTCTCCGTCCCCCTCTCTTTCCCCACTGACACTGGCCTCCCCTACATCTGCAACCTCCCCTGGTGCTTCCCCTCTGCCCTCGCCTCTCTCCCCTCCGCCCAGGGTGCCGGTATTTCAGAGGAAGGGAGCGCTCAAACACAAAAGGATTGTCGAGGTGAAAGACCACCAGTTTACAGCACGCTTCTTCAAACAGCCCACCTTCTGCAGTCACTGCACCGACTTCATATGGTAACACATACACACACAGACTCACACACAGCTGTACATGTACACAGAAACCACCCCAGCAGTTCATACACCGCCTCCTCAGGCGTCTCACCACTCCATGTAGTGCTGACTTTTACTGCTTTTTTTCTCTCTTTCACCCCTTCCAGCTGCCTGCTGGAGAAACTGCCCACACTGACCTGATCTGATCACATAACCTCACCTCCACACTGCTGCCCACATAATCCAGGCGTTACTTTAGGAACTTTGTGTGCTCTCACACATGCAGATTCATTGATATATACACTGAAAAGACACATAAACAAGAACTTAATTAGGATATGAACTTGTGTAAAGATTGGCACACGTGGTTCGAGTACTTTAAAACAGACACAGGCACCAGCAGTGAATTTTAAAGGGGTACTCTATTTAGTTTCATAAATTTGAAGGACTCATGAGGAATGGATTGAAAAAGGAATATTCAAAGCTGCAAAGTCTGAGATATCCATAATAATAGAAACCTAAGTTGAGTGAAAAAAATTCAGTCTTAAACTCAGACTCAGACTTCAAAGGGTTAATGTTTCAGACTTCTGGATTCTCCTCCTGAGAGACAAAATACATTACAGGATTGTTTTCACAGACTGAGTAGTATTCTTTTTAATGAGTAAACTAAACCAAGCAGTAAAATGAACTTATTAACAGGTGCTAATTCTAAAATACAGTCTGTTTGGCAGTGATGGGTTTTAGTATGTTTAATATCTGCTGTAATTGCTCCAGATGGTGCTGGACTCTGCATTTGGAGATTTTAGATTACCGTCACATAAACTCTGGGATTTGTTGTTTGTTTGTTTGTGGGTCGACGTTAACCATTTAAATTGGGTGATATAGAAAATGCAGTGTCAAACATTTAAGGTATTTAGTATCTATAAGTATATATAGGTATTTACAGATGACTTTAATAACATTACAAACTTTAAAAAATAGCAATAGTTAAGTAATGTAGCAGTGCCTATCCTTTACTTGTGACATTTACATTAATTAAAAATCAGATTTTTCTTCTGTATGAACAGACAACACACTGTGAGCACGTTCTGTCCGCTGAGTGTAAGTGACTGCATGTTTGGACATATGGTGGGAGTGTATGTTGGATGCAGGGCACTGTACGTGCCAGCAGCCTCTGGGTATCTTTCAGGACATTACTCTAACTGGCTGCTGTCTTGGCTGTGGTAGCAGCTCTTAGATGAGGTTGAAAACTCTCTTCTTTTGCACAAGATGTCAGAGCAGGAGCTTTCAATCAGGGTGTCAGAGGCCCCTGGGAGATTGTTAGATTAATTAAAGACTAAGGCAAGATTGTTCTAATTTGTAAATGTAAATATCTTGTTTATTAAGTCAAGGTCTTAAAGGGGAGTGGGTTGTACCTTGTTTGGCTCCTTTGGGTAATCATTTAGTTAAACTGACTGAAAATATTTTAAAAAGTGAAATGGCTCAGTATCACAGTCCAGTCTTAGCATAGTAACAAGGATCACAAATTAAAAATACTGGTTTTGATATTTTAACTGTTTAACATCTACCAGGTTGCTGGTCACAGGTTTACCGTTAGGATCAGGTTGTGTATTAACCACATACTAAACAAGTGGATTATCAAAAAAAAAAAAACCTAGAAGATGATACTTTGCATATGTAGTCTCATAAGCTTTTCCACTTGTGTGTGCCAAATAGGCAAAAAAAAAATAAAATCCATAAAAAGGTTGGATGCTAACCTAATCCTTATCCTAACCAGGACACCTGGTGGATGTTAGGAGGGTGAAGAGAGATCCAACAGCAACTAATTGTGATTTGGCATAGAAGGAGATCAAATTTGCTAGTCATAACTTTCCCAAAAGCACTGTTAAAATCAAGTGTCCCAGTAAGCTATAATAGTGAACCACATTAGAATAGTCTGAAACTGTCCATCCTGGACAGGTTGCCAGTGTGTCACAGGGCTAACACCAGTACACAAATATTCATGCTCACATTAGCATCTAGTGCCAAATTAGAGTCACCAGTAAACCTAACATGCATGTCTTTGGGAGGTAGGAGGAAGCCAGCAAACTTGGAAAGAACCCACGCAGGCACATGGGGAACATGCAAACTCCTCACAGAAAGGCCCCAGCCAGCCATTAGGTTCAACCTCAGGCACTTCTTGCTGTGAGATAACAGTGCTAACCACTGCACCGCTGTGCCACCAACTGCAGCATCCATCCATCTAGTTATCAAATAAAGGATTGCAGTTGGCCTGGAGCCTATCCAAGCTGTCATAGGGCGAGAGGTGGGGTACACCCTGGACAGGTCGCCAATCTATTGCAGGGCTCACACAGAGGGATAGACAACTGTTCACGCTCACAGTCACACCTATGGCCAATTTAGAATTAGCAGTTAACACCTAACAAGCATGTCTTTGGACTGTGCCTGAGTACCCGGAGAGAACCCATGCAAGCATGGGGAGAACATGCAAACTCCACCCAGAAAGGCACCAGCCGGCTGATGGATTTGAATCCAGGACCTTCTTACTGTGGGGTGACAGTGCTAATGACTGTCAGAATCATAGATTCTCTAGCTGTAGCCACTAAATGGAATTTAGCCATAATTCATTTTATTATTCACCCCGGTGTTTGTTCTGTTGTGAAATGTCAAAATGTCTTTTTTGATCAAGAACTTTCACAAAAAAGGATCCAGGAAGGGTTGGTCTGATGTTTTTATTGAAACATTTTATTCAATTGCATGTGCTTGGGAGTTTTTTTTTTCACATCATTACACATCATTAATTCAAAATGCAGTGTTATCCCCTACATTAAATTCTCTGTGATATCTGGCCAGCAAGCAGCTCTGTGAATTCTCACCATATCTGGTTGTCTAATGCTCTCTGCTGGCCAAATAGCAGAACTGGCCTGATACATTTGGTGCTGCAGACACAGACTTCTGTTGAATGCTGATCAAGGATCAGATTACCTTCAGCAACCCCTTCTTTAATTATTACTCAGCCAGATGGTGAACTGATTGTAGATCAGTGATTATGGTCAGTTTCCTATGAACCCTTGAGCCTGTCCGGTATGACTGTAGAGGATCTGTCAGGGTGTCTCATTTGTCTGCCTTTCTAAACCTTCTAATCAAAACTTGATCCACAACAGGCAAGCTGCTGAGTGGACTGTTTAGTCAATCAATGGCTTTAATTATTCAATTAAAGCTTTAAGGAGACCATGGAAACTAGCCAACATTGCAGGAGGTGTGTGCGTGTAAGTGTTTGACCTGGTCAGCGACGAGGCTTTGAAAGAAAAGACACTCAAACTTCACATAATGACTTTGTGCATCAAGTTGTTGGTGTTTGTTTTTGGATGAGACAGTTTGTTCTCCACTTGAGCCTGCATTCCTGTTGGTCTTTATACAACACAGAATAATGCAACAGCAATATCTCGGTCTCAAAAGCAAAATATTTCACCTTACAGAAGACTACAGAAAATTGTTTTTGTATCTTAATCCATGTGTCTTTTTCACACAGGGGCATCGGGAAACAGGGATTCCAATGTCAAGGTAGAGATAAACCTAGTGTTATTGCCTTTCCTTGCAGCATTTAATCTTCTCTGATATATTTGTTTCTGCAAAACAGATTCATTTTGAGATGTTTGCTTTCTCTAGTTTGCAGTTTTGTGGTCCACAAAAGATGTCACGAGTTTGTGACCTTCACGTGTCCCGGCTCTGTGACCGCCCCCAGACCAGATGTGAGCAGATGTGTCTTTTCACTTTTACCTTCTTATTTTCAGTTGTTGTCAAGATTTGCACCGTCATCATCGTTTTTAGCCATCCTTTGCGGACAGTAACACGTGTGCATGAGTCATCCATCAGTCCATACATCTTTTGCATCATGCAGCCTAGTCCCATCTGTGACGTCGACACTCATGTCATGTAATCCTACAAGGCATCTGAGATGCAGGGAGTTGGAGATAGAGTGTGGGGGAGATGCAGGTGGAGGTTAGGAGGGACTGATAAGAGTGAGAATTAGAGGGGAGAGAGAGAGAGCAACAGACTGCTCACTCTTCTTCTGTGTGGCATTTTGAGGATTTCAGGGAGATTTGTCTTTTCCTCACGTTTTTTTTTTCTACCAGCTAAATAAACTGCCTGAGAATTGAGGTCAATGAGAAAATGTGTGTGTAACTGTGCATGTGTGAGTGAGACCGAAAAAGGATGAGACAGTGAAAGAGCACACAGAGGGAATGAGAAGAAACAGGGTGACAGTGTTTTTAAATAGCGACTCAGAGCGACAAGGGAGGGAAAACAGTTTGGGAGAAGGTGGTGTATGAAGCGTGGCGGTGGGGTGGTCTGATGAGCTGAAGAGAGATAAAAATGATTCATCCCCCTGTGCACAGTATACACACACACACACACACACAGACTCACGCACACACACGCAGCCTCGCAGATGCACTGAGTGTCCTCTCTCAGTGGAGAAATCTAATTGGCTTGTCCACGAATGCCCCACTCATCTTCTCGCCGCTAATCATACTCTGCATGTATGTATGTGTTCACAGCCTCTTCCATGGTCATTGTATATGTGTGTGTGTGTGTGTGTGTGTGTGTGTGTGTGAGATCGAGAGAGACAGAGTTCTCAGCACCGGTTGTGTTTCTGTTTTATTTCAGGACCTGAAGAGTCAACACACTTTTAAGATCCACACATACTCCAGCCCCACATTTTGTGACCACTGTGGCTCATTGTTGTATGGCCTCATACACCAGGGCATGAAATGTGCCAGTGAGTTTCACCCCAGCCTGTATTAAAGTACAGCACGCTATGAGATACATAAATCTGTGTGCTCTGTGCCATTATTAGCTATTATGCATGGATGAAAATCACTTCACGTATGCACATTGTTGAAACTCACATGTGGAGAAGCCAGATAATAACCTGTTCTAATTGTTATTATTATTCTTTTTTTTTTTTGGCTAAGATAAAGGAATAGTTAGACACTTTGGCAAATGTGCTTGTTCACTTTCTTGCTGAGAATTAGATGAAGAGTTTGGAAACCAGTGAAGACTCCAGGAGGCTGCTATACCCCGTGAAGAAAGTCTGGCACTTAACCGCCATTAATTTCAGAACTTGGCATTTCTAAACTTGCTCGCATAAATTTTCTACGCTATGCTAGTTAGCCCCACAACCACTCTTCCTCATCTCATCTTTTTAGTTTTTATGCCAAACAAAGCTAACGGACTAGTGGCTTTAGACTAATTACTACAAATTACTAATTTCTCTTTATGTGTCCAGTGCATGTTTGTGTTCACACTTTGTGTTTTGTTTATCTTTGTATGGTGAGGTTGTGACATGAACGTCCATCGGCGATGTGAGACCAGCGTCCCCAGTCTGTGTGGCCAGGATCACACAGAGAAGAGAGGGAGAATCCATCTGACCATCAGAGGAGAAAAGGAGGACATCTATGTCACAGGTGAGAGGACCTGCTGGATTCAAACCAATAAAAGAAAGTAGGATTCTGTAGAAAATGTAAGATTTCTCTTCTTTCTTTTTATTATTTCACTGCTGTTTCAGTGCGGGAGGCTCGTAACCTGATGCCCATGGACCCAAATGGCTTGTCAGACCCGTATGTTAAACTGAAATTGATTCCAGACCCAAAGAGCCACAGCAAACAGAAGACTAAGACCATCCGCTCAACACTCAATCCTGTCTGGAATGAGAGTTTCACCTTGTGAGTCCTTGTGAACTTTAGTGTGGAAAATTTACAGGGGTCTGGCACAAAATTTGCTATATGTAAAACAGGATTATTTAATAGCGTTAACCTTTACCTTTTTATATATGCATCATGTGATCGTGTGAGAAATAAGATATTCCAGCAAAGGTCATTTAATTGAAAAATGATAATTTCCTGCAATGTTGTGTTTGACTCCTCAGCTCAGTGCGTGGTCACCAGTGGGACAGGCGTCTGTCTGTGGAGGTATGGGACTGGGATCGGACGTCTAGAAATGATTTCATGGGAGCGCTGTCGTTTGGCGTGAGTGAGATCTTCAGGCGTCCGATTAGTGGTTGGTTCAAACTGCTGGCCCAAGATGAGGGAGAGTACTACAACATTCCTGTGCCAGACCCAGATCTGCAGGTAGGCAACAGTCTGCTTTATATGGACATAAAGCCATCAGATGGTCTTCAAGGTGAACAAAAAGCAAGTGATGGGATATTTATACCTGTATTCACCAGAAAGTGGAGTAACCCTTTATTTTCTGCCATGCCTTTGACCATTCATTCTTAGACCTTGGCATAGCTTTTATCAGCTTATAATTACCTACATCTAATAAACAGCAGCTGCCACAGCTCACACTGGGTCAGCGTCTGTCCTGCTGAACTCTCCCGCTTCCTACAGTTCTATCTAAGAAAAAAACTTGGAAGATTAATGCCGGTGTTATAGCTAAATAATTAGATAATAAATTATATTGAGTGCCCTTTCTTCTCTGTTACACTCTGCATCCACCAGGGTGCAGAATTGTGCTGCCTGACTGCAGTCCAAAACTGGGGGGTAGAAAGGAGTTTGGTTTGTCTTGTGTTCCTGTTTTATGCATCTGTGTGTGTCATTTATCTCTCGAACATCCCATTATGTTTCTCCAGGAGCCTCAGCCAGATGCTACTACACCTTCTTTGCCTCAAGCAATGCCTTCCCCTCTATGTGAACCATTCCCTGTGGCTCTGTCCCCGACCCCCATCCCCTCTTGTCCCCCTATCCACACCCCAGGCCCTGGCAAAGTTAAAATGGGTATCCACGATTTCAACTTCCTTATGGTTCTTGGAAAAGGCAGCTTTGGCAAGGTAAACGAAATGTCATCTTTCTTTTGTACACACAATCATCACCTCTTATCCAGCAATTGTGAATGATATCAAAGAGGCCATTCATGCTGGAAACAACAAAGATTATTCCTGGCTTTAAATAATTTCTTCTATCGATGGACTTGACCTTCAAGTGGCATTTCATGCAGCAGCTCCCAGGCACAGCAAACCAGTATTTCTTTGAAAAAAAAAAAAAATTACCCTTTCTTACTAACATATTCATTGTCTCTCCTTCTGCTGCCAAATGATTCATTTAACCCTTTGCTTCTTTTGTGTTGTCAGCAGTCGTGAGCTTCCTACATGCCACACAGGCAGTCATCCTGGAGGTGTTCATTTCAAGGGAGCCTTTGCTCTCCATTTTCTCTTTAATTCCCCAGTAGATGAAGCATAATGAAGAGAGAGGAGTTTTGAGTCCTTCTTCCTCTTCTGAAATCCCCCTGTGCTCTTTCATAACTGTCAGAGGAGAGTCTACAGAGGACAGGAGAAATAGACTCAACTTACGTAAGATG